>JBBPUC010000020.1:0-124209 GCA_038094375.1 Tubosaeta aff. heterosetosa
TCTCTCCGTGGAGTGTGGTCTAAGGACGACATAGGCTATCGAATTTTTCGAAGCAAACGAAGTCCCCCGCCCAGTCACGATTCGCACGAATACGCTCAAGACGCGACGACGAGATTTAGCCCAGGCTTTGATCAACCGAGGTGTTAACCTTGAACCCATCGGAAAGTGGACAAACGTTGGGCTGCAAGTATTCGAGAGTTCTGTACCAATAGGTAAAGTGGAGGGATGCTCCTCATACTTGTGTCTCATCCGATGCGTCTTCAGGTGCAACTCCCGAGTACCTGGCCGGACATTATATGCTCCAAGCGGCGTCATCCTTCCTTCCTGTTATTGCCCTTGCCCCCCAGCCCGACGAGCGAATTCTCGACATGGCCTCTGCGCCTGGGGGCAAAACGACTCACATCGCCGCCCTTCTTCAAAACACGGGCCATGTCTTTGCCAACGATGCAAACAAGGCTCGCACGAAAAGCCTCGCAGCCAACATTCATCGCCTGGGATGCAGGAATGTGACCGTTTGCTCCTATGACGGGCGGGAGTTTCCCAAGGTCATGGGCGGGTTTGACCGGGTTCTGCTGGATGCTCCATGCAGCGGTACTGGGGTCATCAGCAAGGATTCGAGCGTCAAGATCAACAAGGTGACATATATTGCCCTTGTTTCAGGCAGTCTCTAAATAGCATGCTAGTCTGAGCGCGACTTCCAACTTTTGGCTCACCTCCAGAAGCAGTTGATCTTGTGTGCCATCGACAGCGTTTCCCCCGAGTCCAAGTCTGGCGGTTATCTCGTCTACTCGACCTGTTCCGTCACGGTGGATGAAAACGAGGCTGTGGTGGATTACGCTTTGCGCAAGCGCTCAAACGTCAAGCTCGTTGGCACCGGCCTAGAATTTGGCCGAGAAGGTTTTACCAAGTATCGCGGGAAGGTTTTCAGCCCCTCCTTACGACTGACGCGGCGATTCTATCCCCATGTGCACAACATGGATGGGTTCTTTGTTGCCAAATTCAAGGTAGAGAAGCGCGCAAAAGTTCAAGCACAGGCCGTGATTGAGCCCAGCGGCGGGTTACCCGCTGAGGAGGAAGATGTCGCGTTTGATTCAGAAGAGGACGGACCGTTGATAGAAGGTCCGCATATCATTTTTTGTTTTGCTCGTGCTCAATGTTATTCTATAGAGGGAAAACGAAAACAGATGAAGGCAAAGGGTCTCCGGGTTCCATCACGGCGTTAGGCGTAGAGCGCAAAGACGGTGGCGTTGCCTGTGTAGTGCTACCGTGACGGGCCCTAGTAGGGGTCTGACCCTGGCCCGTTGTCAATGCCAGCAAGCGGCGTATGCCATTCGTGCACATACACTTCGCGTTGAGAGTGGATGAGGGTGTGATGTACACATCGTGCGAGGTTAGGCGAGATGAGCCTCGGACACTGACAAGTTGCCAGCTGTCACTGCACAACATTGACAAGAAACGACGGAAAGGGTTGCTGATTGATACTCGCATTCTCGGAACAGTACGACGCTGTAGCAGATATCGACTACAGTGGACATGTTTCAAGGCAAGACCCGGTTTCGAGGATTGTGGCTGCAATAAGCGGGCGCAGTGACACGTGTGAACGCATTACCAACGAAATAAATAACCATGACTACGGAATGCGCTTTCCCACTAGTCGCAGACAATGGAACGCGTGGAGACATCCTCGGAGTGTGCACATGGGCTCACAGAGTACGATGGGTGTTGTCTAGAGAACAGGTATGCCGAAACAAGATGACCACCGTGGGAACATGATCAGTCTCTCTTCACACTGTCACACTCGGCATGTCAGCCCTGCCGGCCTATCTACAGGAAAAAAAAAGAATAAAAGAATAAATTATAATGGCCTCTGAGGGGTTGATTTGAAATATTTGCAAATGTCGCGATCGGCAAGTGGATGAATTGGTCCATGACGTGATCCGGTGATTACGCTTGCACACCGTTTTCGGGCTGGTTTGGCGATCTGCCACCGCACGGACCATCAAAATACAAACCCAGCACCTCATTCGCACGCGTACAGTTGCACATTCCTATCCCCTGTGCGTCGCCCTGCTTGGCCTCTGCCTGGTGAGGGTTCTGCTTGCCAAATGAGGCAAAGGCGCGGTGGTTGCTAATTCGCCAGGAAATTAGGTCAAGTGTTTTTGTTTGGCGCGTAAGCGGAGCCAAATAGGGATAAGAGAGGCGCGAATTTGTTCTTAACCGTATCTCTTCCTCTTTCTCTTACTTCTCTCTAGCCAACGGCCCAGCGCTGCGTAGCACGCTCTTCTCTCTCTTGTCATTTATAATTTTTTCATGTTCGTCTTCTCTTTCTGCCTTGTTCTGTCCTCCTCCTGACCCTTTCCTCAGCTCACATTCGCATTTCTTGCAATAATGTCTGCTACCGACGCCACCGTTGCTTCCGCTGAGGAAGTTAAGGCTGTTGAGGCGCCCGCTGCCGAGCCCCCCACCACCGCCGAGGCCCCCGCTGTTGAGCAGCCTGCCCCTCCCGCTGAGGAGGCTGCCCCCGCTGCCGTACGTTTTTTCAGGTTTTTCTTCCTCATCTCGTCTCATGTGCCCTACAGGAAGCACCCAAAGAAGAGGAGGCTAAAGCTGCTGTGTGTTCCCTCTGCAGACGCTCGTCCCTCGTCTTGAAATTGACTTCTTCCTTTTTAGGAGCCCGCTGCTGAGGCCACCGCCGAGGCAACCACTGAACCTGCTGCCGAGGCCGCTGCAGCTGAGCCCGCCAAGGAAGAGGCCAAGACCGTGAGTCACACCCATATATGTGATTTTGCTAAACAGCTAAGCGAAAACATTTTCAGGCTGCTCCTGCAGAGACTTCAAAGGACGACAGGCCAAGGAGTCCTAATCTTCTTCAGAAGATCCTCTATCCTTTCAAGCATGTTGGCGAAAGGGTCAAGGCTCCTAAGAGCCCCAAAAAGGAAAAGAAGAAGGATGAGGTCAGTGTCCCGTGATTGATCTTGTATTCATTTCATGACGCTATTTCAGGTGGAGGCCCAGTCTGCTGCGCCCGTCGAGGAGGCGGTGACTGCGGAAGCTAAACCCGAGGAGCCTGCCAAGACAGAGGAAGCTCCTGCCGAAGAGGCTCCTGCAGCTGAGCCTGTCAAGGAGGCAGAGGCTGCTGCTCCCGAGGAGGCCGCAGCGCCTGCTCCAGTTGAAGCTACTGTTGAACCTTCTGCTGAAGCCCCTGCTACGGAGGCTCCCAAGGAAGAGAAGGTGTGAATGATTCAGAGTCGATGTATCTTTATCTTCAACATCATTTCTAGGTCGAGGATAAGAAGGACAAAGAAGTTAAAGCTGCTAAAGTTAGCCGTCGTATATCAGCGCGCGTTACCGATTTCTTCAAGTTCAAGAAGCAAGACGTCAACCTGCCTACCAAGGTTGATGAGAACCCTCCCACTATTGATGAACCTGCTCCTCTGCAGCCGTTGGAGATCCCTTCGTCGGAAGCACCTGCTCCCCCAGCTACCGAACCTGTTGCTGAAACCTCAGAAGCCGCTCCCGCTGCTGCTCCCGTAATTGCTGCTGCAGCATAAATGGTATCCAGAGAGCTGTGTTCACGATTGACACACTCCAGTTGCAATCCTATTCTTCCCTGTCATCCGTGGACAATTTAACGTGGTGACCGTGGAAGCCTTACCTTCTGTTCATGGCTTTTTTTCCTTTCAATTACATTACTCGTTGGATGTGGCTTTGCTCTTACTTGACGACTCCCCTCATCATGACTACTGTGATTCGTGTTTTCACTGGCTAATGTCGAATCGTCTGATTGATACCCTCCATTTTGTGCATGATGGCGTTTCATAAGTCCTTCGTAATCTAAGAGATGACTCATTTGACCGCGTGCCATTCTAAACGACATCATGGCACCAAAGTCATCTGCAGCCACTAAAGCAGTCGATGAGGAAGAAGTCCTGCAGGCTGTGGTCCTTGCAGACAGTTTCAACAAACGATTTGCTCCTCTCACCCGGCACAGGCCAAGGGCAAGTCCAGACTCCAGCTTATGCTTTTCAACTTATTGATCTTGACGGCCAGTGCCTATTGCCAATCTGTAATGCACCACTCCTCGACTGGACCTTTGAAAGCCTTGCTCTGGCTGGCGTACAGGAAATTTTCGTTATATGTCGCTCCCATGCCGAACTTGTCAAGGCAGCGATAAAGTTTGGATCACCTCCCTCTTCATTTATTCTTCTCGCTCATTCCACTGTTCGTCAAACAGACACTCTAAATGGTCCAAGCCCAGCACGGGTTTAAAAATTGTCCCGATTGTCACTGCCAAGGAGACATTCTCTCCTGGTGATGCAATGCGAGATATCTACACGCACGGGATCATCACCTCCGACTTTGTCCTCGTCACAGGAGATCTCGTTAGCAACGTTCGGATCGACGAAGTCGTTCGCGTCCACAAAGAGCGTCGGAAAACGAACAAGGATGCCATCATGACCATGGTCGTGAAAGAGAGCGGGGCACACCACCGGACTCGGTACGTTCACGAGGGCCTCTACGTGTCGCCGTTGACGTGACGTTTGCGGGGTCAGATCAAAGGGCGACTCTGCTGTGTTTGTGCTGGATCCGGACACGTCGGAATGCCTGCATTATGAGCCCGTCACAGGCTATCCGCCCAAGAAATATGCCAACATTCCGCGCGAGATCCTTACTGAGCATCCTGAAGTAGACATCCGGAACGACTTGATCGACTGTTCGATTGATGTTTGTTCTATCGAGGTACGTGCTGTAAGAGGTATTCCTACTCCTGACGTTGAGGGACGCAATGACAGGTGCCGTCGCTCTTTCAGGACAACTTTGACTATGGCGACATCCGGAGAGATTTCGTGCGCGGCGTTCTCACGTCCGATTTACTTATGAAGAACATCTATTGCTACATCGCAAAGGATGGATATGCGGCCCGCGTCAAGGATACCAAGAGCTATGATTCCGTCAGGTTGGCCCACTCTGTCCCGCTATTGTACTCTGCTCACTCCATAGTAGCAAAGACATATTATCCAGATGGACGTTTCCGCTCGTACCGGATGACAATCATCCTAGTGGACACTCGTATGAGCATCTTCGTGGCAACAAGTACATTGCAGCCGACGGTTCGGTCGCCCTCTCTAGGTGGGCTTACATACTGAATTGCAGTTCTACTCTCTTACACCGCCAAGCAGAACATGCAAAATTGGCAACCAAGTACTCATCGGATCAAAAAGCCAGATCGCGGACAATGCACAGATCGCTGTTTCCGTACTTGGGCTGCGCTGTGTCATTGGCGCGGGTTCGGTCGTTCGCCACTCGTATCTCTTTGATGGCGTTGTTGTCGGCTCGAATTGTGTGATTGAGCATAGCATTGTTGGAGCCGGTGTTGAGATCAAGGAGGGGTGCCAGATCGAACGAGGGTGTCTCATTGCTGATCGAGTGGTCGTCGGACCTTATGCTAAACTGGAACCCTTTCAGAAATTGTTCAAGAAATCTGGAGGTGACCATGAGGATGAGGGGGAAGACGATGTCAACGAAGACGATGATGAAGCAGACGACGACGAAGCCAGCGAAGAGGAAGATGACGACGGCGCAAGCGCAACAGAGGATGACGCTTCCGATTATGAAGAAATGGAAGCTAGTAAGTGCAACTGAACAAAGTCCGCCCAATACTCAAGACTTGTTTCAGATCAGAATCCCGCGGCGCTGCAAAAGCTTGGGTCGGAATCTAATGCCATCATATGGGCTGAGCCAGAAATCGACGAAGACGAGGACATTGACGAGGCGGAACACCCCAACAACCAACGTCTTATGCGCATTGGTACGTTGTGCTCCGTCGAACAGCTATTAATTTTCTGAATCCGATGGGTAGGCGACGATACTTTTGATCTCGAATTGTCGGATCCGGGGTCGGTGACATCCTCTGAATCCGAATCGGATTCCGAGCTGGACTCTGAGGACGAGGATCAGATCGGAGGTCAGAGTGCGGCGTCTTCCACGACTTCTCTTCCTTTGAGTGCGCCCTCCAACCTTGTCGCACAAGCGGACTCTGCCGCCCTTTCCGAGTTTCATCATGAAGTTACGCAGTCGCTGGATCGTGCATTTGCCGAAGGTCACTCTGTCGATAATGCGGCCGTGGAACTGAAGACGCTGAGAATGGCAAGCAACGTCCCCCTTCGAATGGTCAGGGAAGCTGTCGTGGCAGCTATTGTTAGTCGGATAAAGATAGTCGAGGGCGGCGGATTACCCCAACGGCAAGAAATCGCCGCCGTGGTGAAGAGGTGGGGCGGTCTGATTGATAAAATTGGTGGTGTCGATGCGGTGGAGACCATCGAGATCTTGCAGGTAATGATGATGCAGGACAGGTGCTTTAAATGACTGAAATCGACTTATTCATCTAGGCGTACTGCGCTTCATCGGACCGGCTGCCTCTTTTCGGGCAGGTTCTTGCTGCGCTGTACCAGGATGACATTGTAGAAGAGGATGACATTCGGAAGTGGCACAAGAAACCGAGTGCACAAGGCGAGGGAGTCAAACTTGCGGCCTTACAAGAGAACTTTAAGAAATGCTGGAGTGTGGGAGCTCACATGATCAAGCAGTTTGATGAGCAAGAGAGCGAGGAGGAAGACGAGGAGGAAGAAGAAGGGAATGTCAAGCCCACATCACAAAGGAGTTCTTTCACGAAATCTACCCAGCAAGCATCCGAGGAAGATGACGGGGACGACGAAAGCGAATAACACGTGTGACATTACAGACCACTACAACAGTCCAAAGCCATAGAATATTTCTAGAACAAGTCCGCTTGCCTCAGTACTTGAAGATGATGTAGAGTGCTATCAGGTAATCATGAGTCTCGGAGGAACGGAAGAGTGAGATCGGTATCCCCACCGTGGATGACACCAGGCCTTGGAGAGAGCACGTCAGGAAGTATATAGTCGAGAACAAGTGAGGTACTCACACCCAACCGAGGATCGTCAGACCAATATTGATAAGCTGTCGTCCAATCAGATGAACGTACAGGCACGAGATAGACGCGGTAACATACAAAGTCAGCACCACATCCCCGCTCTAGGAAAACACCCAGTGGGGGTAAAATGAAGGCGAAACTTGACAAGACGATTGAGCTGGTTGTGAGGATCCCTGAATGAACTTACATGATCTATGATGGGGTTCAGCGGTGCAACCACTCAGAGGGATGGACTTACTTTGCAAATGTCGGCTCCGGTGAGTGCCATTGCGTGGATTTGAAGGTGAGTTGAGTTGGTTTAAAAGGCCCCTCGGTCTCGTCTTCATGACGTCACACTCATCTCCCTCTGTGGCTGTGCGAGCATGGACTTGGTCGAATATCTCGACATCTCGTATACGCCCAGATCTGCGCCACCAAGCCCATTCCACACCTTCGACGTTTATGTACCAAAGTACCTGTCCGCTCAGCACCCAAACTCGTCTCGTCTCGTCTGTTTCATCCACGGCGGTGCGTGGAGAACGTGAGGCCTGTCGTTCCCACCCCGATCTCGCTGAGGCGTTCTCTCCAGGGAAGACAAGGCAGACCACGCCGCCTTGGCCCGTCAGCTCGCCTCATCTACAGGGTACTCGGTCGCGCTTCCCAACTACCGGCTCACGCCCAAAGAGCCCACCCCAGAAAATGCCCTTTACCACCCCGCACACGCCCAGGATGTCCTTCGATTCCTCGAGTGTGTCCGCTTGTGGCACAAGGAAAACGGGGGGTGCTTGCCTCGAGCACCGCGCAGGCTCTTTCTTATCGGTCATAGCTGCTCTGCACACATGCTTTGCACCGTCTTCTTGCGCATGCCAGGCGGCCTGAACACTGTTTGTCCATCAGACGAACTCGTTCGCGCTACGGCAGCTATCATCATGTCGGAGGGCATATATGATGTAGATTTGTTGCTCTCGAGCTTTCCGAGCTACAGAGCTTGGTTCATCGAAGACACGTTCGGGAAAAGGGACACATTCGAGGACGTATCGGTGTTTAGGGCGGAGACTCTTTCGAACAGCCAGCATATACGCTGGTTCATCATTCACTCCAAAGGGGACAGCCATGTAGACGAGCGCCAGAGCCAGGGAATGTACAATTTTCTCGGGGAGAAGGCGTGTCTGGTTTCCAAGTCGTTTAACGAGCTCAAAGGAGAGCATGATTCTATTCTTCAAAGTCCCAAGTACGTTGGAATGATACGTCACTACATAGACGGCGTTGGCACGGAGATGGATTAGAGAGAAAACGGGTACATGGCCGCTCGTTAACCGTGTTTATTAACAAATGATTCAAATCCTTCTTCCAACGACAACGCCGCCCGCTCGCAGTCTAGCTTAGTGTTATAGAGCGGGGTAGGCGTTAGCCGAATAACATCAGGCTGCCTCTCGTCCCCGACCACACCTTTCGATAGCAGGTAATCAAACACCTCTTGCATAATGTCAGACCCAGCGGGAAAGAAGAGTAGAGACAACTGAGCTCCCCTGGCCTCCAGTGCTCGCGGTGTGATGATTGTGAAAGCAGGTTGCTCCTGAGCGCTCGTTTCGTCATTATTAGCTGGATATTTCCCGGCAACCAGCTCAGGCGCCACATAGAATGCTGATTTGACTAGCAGCGACTCTAAATAGCCGGTCAACAATATCGAGCGTTCGCGCAGTGGCTCCATCATGCCGACCTCGCTGAACACCTGCAAGCTACCGAGTAATGAGACGGTCGCCAGCACCGACGGATTGGATTGCTGGTATCCTTGAGCGCCGGGTATCGCGGAGAATTTGGGAGGCATCAAGAATCGTGTGGTAGGGTCATGTCCCCACCACCCTGCATATCTAGCCGCGGTTAACTCCAGTCCAGTAATCTTATAGCCATAAGTGCGTACTGTGGCGCTTTGTCGGATTCCCATTTGTCGTGCACGAAAAGACCGCCGATACCACCAGGTCCTGAGTTGAGGTATTTGTACGAGCACCACACCGCGAAGTCGACGTCCCAATCATGTAAGGCCATCGGGACGTTGCCAATTGCATGCGCGAGGTCCCAGCCACAGATACAGCCCTTGAACGAAATGTATTAGACAAATTCACCTCGTGAAACGCCAGCGGCAACGACCGAACTCAAGTGAGATTATCGATCTTCGGAGCGTATACGTAAAACGACACAAGTGAGTTCGTAAACTTACTTGTGCATGTGCAGCGCTAGTGATCGCTTCGATGGGAAACCACTGTCCAGTGTAATACTGCACGCCGCTAAAAATCACGAGGGCGATCGAGAGACCCTCCTTAGCGATCGTATCGAGTATATCCGACTCGCGAAGTGTGAACTCCCCATGCCGGGGAAATATTTCAATAATCGCCTCAGCCGGGTCATATCCGTGCAGGCGGGCTTGCGAGGCGAAGGCGTACTAAAGACGTGAACTAATCCATTAAATTACTCGTATGGATATAAAAACAATCAGGACGTACTTGATCCGAGGGAAACGCCTTGCCTTCGCAGAGAATCTTGAAACGAGCAGGACTAGGTTTATAAAATGCTGATATCATGAGGTGCAGATTCGCAGTCAACGTCCCCATACAAGCAACTTCTTTCTCCAGAGCACCTGGGAATACAGATGTAAATACCTGAAAGCCCAGTCCACTGATGTACGAGGTACACTCACCGACTAATCGAGCAAGTAGAGGGGTGACTGTGTCGGCGATGTTCATCCATTCACGACCATGTGGATGTTTGAAATGGCCTTCTACAGCCCTGATGAAGACAGATCAAGCCGGGGAACTGATATCCTCAGCGGATGGCCCACCGAGATGACCATACTTGCAGTTCTTCTTCAATAAGAACTTTTGACTGTTTGGCTAGCAGGCCCAGAGAATTACCGCAAAGATATGCGCAGGGATGGTCTACAGAAGACAGCGTAAGTACATTCGATAACGCCTAACTAGCACAGTTAATGAGGACCATTAGGCTCAGAAAGGTGCGTGTTGTATTCCTTGTATGTTGGGATGAGGAACTGGTCACCGGTGAGGGCGACGGTGAGGTCTGTGTAGTCGATCAGTGACATGGTCGTATTCGGCAGACAGGTGATCCTTACGTACGGAACACATGGTAGCCACTTTGACTCCCAAGCGCATGTTTTCCCTTGACCACCATGGCGGATAAAGCGCGAACGGTGATTGTGGTTGGCGCAGGCCCTGTGGGTTGCCTTGCGGCAATAGCCTTCGCCAAGATGGGCTGGAATGTTGACATCTACGAAGCGAGACCTGGTAGGCTGCTGAACCGTGTTTTAGTTGCAAATTGGCTTTTACTTCTCTAGACTTGCGGCTTGCCTCTTCCAAGGCCGCAGCCCAGCAGCGCTCGATTAACCTCGCAATGTCATCTCGCGGAATCGCCGCTTTGCAGGCTGTTGATCCAGATGCAGCTGCTCGATTCTTGCAGACTGTTATACCGATGCGTGGTCGAATGATCCACGACGTTCTCGGAAATCAGCATAGCCAAGAGTATGATAAGGATGGACAGGTGGGCAGATTCCCGCGTGTTGAATGGTGTTAATTACGCCTCATTTGCGTGTCCGTCGGGTATGTCCTGATGCGCGCCTTTGGGTTTCTTTCTGCAGTGTATCAACTCCATAGATCGTGCGCTACTCAATGAAGACCTGCTCGAGGAGGTATCCATCGTTCCAAATGTCCGCCTGTTCTTCAGCCACAAGGTTCTCTCCCTTGATTTTGACAAAAGAACGATGGCTGTTCGAGATACCGATTCAGAGAGGGAAGTTCGAACAACTTTTGACCTGTGCATAGGCGCAGACGGAAGTTATTCCATTATCCGCCGCCAATTAATGAGGGTCGTACGGTGCGTCAGCCTGCTGTTGGATAGAGTTCATGGGATGCTAACTGGAAGCATCCAGGATGAATTTCCAGCAGGAATATATTCCGCACGAGTATATTGAACTTAAAATGCCGGCAGGCAGTGACGAGCACGGCCAGCCTGTATTCCTGCTTGATCCGAATCACCTTCACATTTGGCCTCGCCACTCCTTTATGCTAATTGCGCTGCCAAACAAAGTGAGATCTGTCGACTCACTCATTCCCACTTAGTTCACACCTCGCCAAAGGATAAGTCCTTCACATGCACGCTGTTCGCTCCCACTGTCGAGTTCGATCGGTTGAATGGTCGGGACGCAACCTTAACATGGTTCAGGACCTATTTCTCGGATGCCCTCCTTTTACTTGGAGAAGATAGATTACTCGAGGACTTCGCCAAGAACCCCCGTAGTCCACTGATAAGTATCAAGGTGCGCCTTACTGAACGCCTTCCGCGATAAAGATCTCAGAGATCCTGTTCACAATCAGGCAACACCGTATCACTACAAAGATCGGTGTGTAATATTGGGTGACGCTGCCCACTCCATGGTTCCCTTTTATGGACAGGGCCTCAACTGCGGTCTGGAGGATGTCAGGGTTTTGCGGGCACTGCTTTTGCAGGAGGGCGTGGTACCTTGCAGCCCAATGAGACGTTCAGGAGAGCAAGAATTCACGGATACGAGGTTGCTCAATGCGTTGTCCAAGTACACTGAAACAAGACAAGAGGATCTTGTCGCTATCTGTGACCTTGCCATGGACAATTAGTAAGTTCATCGTCCGTTACTAAGACCACCGTTTATTGTTCACGGCTGTAGCATCGAGATGCGGCATTCTGTGACAACGCCTATGTACCTTTTTAAGAAGGCGTTGGATAAATTGCTGTATTCGATCACTTCGAGCAAGCACTCCTTGGCTTTGGCCACACGGTCGTTGGCTTCTGTTCCGTTCCCATCTCCTTTCCCTACAGGATGGCTCCCACTGTACACGATGGTCACGTTTCGTCCGGACATCAGCTATGCCACGGCCCAGAAGAAGGCAGAAAAGCAGTCTGCCATCCTGTCTTTCGTCGGGCGTCTCGGCACCGCAGCTCTTGGTGCTACAGGCATTTATATCACATTCCGTACTGTCCATTGGCTGCGGGGGAGATGACATGAATGCTTGAGGTGTCAGCACTGTAAGGGCGTGCGAGCAATGAATACTATTCGCTCGAAAATTCCTCCAGTGAAGGGAGAAATGGCGGTGGTAATTCTCTAGTAGCCATGGAATCGTGAATTATTATTATTTTCTTGTCGTGGCGCTGAACGGTGATTAATTTGGGATGGTGCTACATGAGGATATCTCGCAAGCTGACTGACGACACATGTTTTGAGTAGTCTGGGTGATGGGACCATTCACAAGGGATAAAAATAAGCGAGAGCATGTGTACGGACAGTCGAACGGCCCAATTGCAGGTGACAAGAAATCCCATGAGATGCACCATTATATAGTCTATGTAAGCATTACCTAGTAGAAACACAGAAAGCATTGTCAGTGGTCGTGCTTTGTCGTGAAGATCTGGTATACAAGAAAGCAAGAAATGAACATGATCAAAACAGCGAGGACGTAGAGCAGAGGGAGGTGACTAGCTAAGGTTTCTTGGGTGGCCGGCCCCGTTTCTTCTTTGTGCTTGATTCACCTGAACCTTCGCCAGCGGGAGGAGCAGATGTGGTTACAGTCGTGTCTTCTTGTGGTTTCTGGTCTTTTCGGGGACGGCCACGTTTCCGCTTCGGAGGGGGTTCCTCCGCACCTGAATCGTCCGCTTTCTTTTCCTGTATGGGAAGTACTGGGTCAGTCGAGAATCAGGGACGTGCAAGGAGTGTAAGATATACTTTGGGTGGTCTCCCCCTTTTCTTCTTCGCTGATGCACCTTCTGACGGAGCAGTAGCGGCTGGTGGAGCCCCTGATTTCTTGTTTTTACTGCCTCTGGGGCGGCCGCGCCCCCTTTTGGCAGGTTGTGCATCTTTGGACGTTGTAGCAGCTGAGGGAGGGACGCATAAATTTTGCAAAAAATAATGAACATGCGGAGGAGTCGGGTGGTGCGGAGAACAGACGGCGGGAGCTTACCGTCTGGTTCCGGTGGATTTGGGGGATCGTTTTCCTCGATATCTTCGTCATATCTGTCGGGTCCGTCGTCTTGTAGAGGGGAGTCGGGCATGGGGGAGGGGAAATCACAGGGAGCTGGCGATGGCTAGAGACAGGCGAAGGACGTCCGCGACGAGGGAGAGGAAAAGCGGGGAAAGGGTGAAGCCCTCGTTTTAACGGAATATTATCTCCTGCCGAATTTAGTTGGGACGTGTATTGATTGCAATTGTTTCCCTCGCGTGGAATTCTGGCCAAAACTAGGATTTATTATCGCAATCTGCCTGCTGCTACGCTTTATAACCCCTGATAATTCCGGGGGAATATGTACGTAAATCTGCCCCCGAACGACGCCGAAATTGAATTTTATCCCTTTCACATTCCGATCGGCGATTGGCGGGCATCTTACTCGGCCGCCGCGCTCGGCCTGACTCAAGTTCAGTCGGAGACATAATTAACTCGCCTTCCACGCCGTGCATTCCGCTGCCACTCTTCCAGATGAGACATTCGACCCTCGCAGCCCTCGCCGTTTCAGTCCTCCCTCTCGCCTTCAGCCGGCTCCTCTACTCAGGTCCAGAAGATTTGTACGCGTTTCCAAAGTACCGCATCACATTTCTCAACGATCTCCCTGTCTTAAACGAGACTGCACAACGGTGGATTCAGCACGGCCTCCACGGCGGCGAACAGGAATTTCTCGGAGAATCATGGGATTGGCATCCTCTGGCTGCTATCAAGGAAATAGCCAGTTCTAGTTCTGAAACTAGTGTCTGTACGTTTGACATGCGCCGATGACCTCGCCAAACTGACACGACCGCGACGTAGTTCAGTCGCACACCTCTGATTATTCCCTCCAACACATGAAAATAGGGCATAACAGCGAATTTGTTTGTCTTATCCCTCCCCCAGGCAATACAGCTCCCGCAACGGATGATTTTGATGGTGACGCGGCACTCCGGAATAGCTGGTCGTTGCTCCAACCTTTATCTGGAAAATGCCTCTATGTGCGATCATCGTATCTTTGGGCGTCGTCTGGTTCTGATGACCTGTTAGCATCGACAAACATGGTTCACGTATTCCTATTGTCACAACCATCAAATCAGACAATTTAAAGAACTCACTCCCGCACAACCACCCCTAGGTGACACATGTTTTGATTTTCGTGACCTGTCATACTCACCAGTGCGATCCAAAAAGGGCCATATGAGCCTACTGAGGACCCACAGGCATGTTTCTGCCGCATTTTTGAGGGTATATGCTAAGACGTACTCAGTGGGAAGCATTTACGCTTGGTCGCTCACCCGTTGCGCCAGATAACGGTGTAGATATTGTAGTTGCCGATCAATTTCCTCAAGGTGCAAATTTGGAAGTTGCGCATGGTCCAGGCTCTCGTTACCTTGTGCAGCGATGGGGGGATGGCACATTCTGCGACAAAACTGGAAAACCGCGTGAAGTCGAAGTTCAGGCAAGTTTCATTTGTCAGTCCTTTGCGAATTTACTGATGATGCGGCCAACAGTTCCACTGCTCGATGACGATGACCGACTCCATACTTCTCGTCCGTGAGGCCAAAACATGTTCTTATGTGCTGGTGGTGCAGACACCGCGCTTGTGTGGTGAACCCGGGTTTAGATCTCGCCAGGATACGCGTGAGGAGTCGCTCGTCCGTTGTCGGCAGATTATCGACTCACCAATCGCCCGCTCGCCTTCTGATGAGGCTCCCCCCTCCGAGTCGACCCAACTTGAACAGAGACAGACAGGCGAGCAAGTAAATCTGAATGAGTCTGACCATCCTCTTCATCTTCTCAATCGCAAGTCCCGTTTCGTGATACCCCCTCCTGCGCCGGTTCAAAGTTCCCTAGGATCAACCCCAGGCGACAAAGGCGATGGGCAATGGGACGACTTTTTGAAACGCGCCGTGGAAGCTTTGATGAAATCGCCGGAAATCCAGGAGCTAAGCGGGGGCAACCCCCAGGTCTTCTTCGATCGTGGCGAAAACGGCGAGATAGTCATCGAAATTTTGGAGGAAATACCGATAGATGATAATGAAGATGCAGCAGTACAGCGCGATGTGACTTCTGAAGAGTATGCACGCTTAGCGGACATGCTGCGAAGTGCAATGTTTGATATGAAGCGTGGTGGAGAAGGGAAGAGGGAAGGCGGTCAAGATTGGGAGGATGAGGGGGACGAGGATGGATCCCGTAACACGAGAGACGAGCTGTAACGTAGGTCGACTCTATTGCCTGGTTCGGTCTGACGGTCTGAATGCGATCTCAGTCAAGGCCTAGGTCTTAACGTGTATGCAAGCTTGTGAGGTGAGTACTTGAATGATTTGGGCCACATTAGGTTCATATCCGTGTCATGAAATTGGGCGCATCAATTTTCACCAATATGCAAATGCGGCGTTTTTTTCTCTCAGACGAATGATCAGTGCTAATTCCCGTGCAAGCGAACATCAGTTGATTGGTTTTTACAGCCCCTCAAATCGGAATATTTTTACGCCTGAACTAATTAGCAACTTCGCGGCCGATGTAGTTCCGCTTCTCCGTTCAGCTACCAAGGCCCCTGCGCCACTGGGCGCAGCTTGGAAGCGCAATTGCTCCAATCCCTGTGAGTCGTTGACTCGGTTACCAACAACTACACACTTCACAATACGCCAAGCTCCTGTCACTATTGTACCAATTGGCGCACTTCATAGGAATCGTGGAATCACTGAGCTTTACCGCACTTCCCAATCCATTCACACGCGATCATCCGATGTTCCGCAATATTTCCTGTCACAACATGGCATGGAAGAGCGTACCTTTGTTCATCTCTCGAATTTTTCCGGACTTCTGTGGCAGCCTGGGCTCTTCTTATCGATAATTGGGCGCTTATCGTTATTTGGGTCCCCTCATCAGTCACCACCCTTGCCAACCAATTATCCTATCGTGGACTGCACAAGTCCTCGCCGATTGCTCATTTCGATTTCTTTTCCTCACATTTTTCCATCATAACCGTATCATCGTCCGAATTTAGTTCCGAGCACCCCACATGCCACCTGAAGCACTCACTTGGCAGGAGATCTGTGTGATCAAATTATTTTCCTGTCTACGTGCCTCCCAATCTAATTTCCCTGATACATAGGCGACAGCCGCGTTATTCCCACAGCACCACGACCGTGAACACTTGGATGGTATTTGCGTACTTGTGCTCTTTTACCCCCTGGAATTTACCTATTCCCACACCTACAGGCGTGTTGCGCATTGCTCCACTCATGCCTTTGACGGTCGTCCCGTCTGCAGGAAAAAATGTGAGATTTTATCACACTGTAAAATTCCCTTGTGTGGCTGTAACACTAAAAATGCCTAAATGCCTCAAATACTCGCTAACCACTTCTGACATCCAATCGCCAAGTTGCGCTCAACCTGGGTCGTTTCCCTGTTTGGGTGTCCCATCGCGCCCATAAGGTGGGAAATATAGAACCAGTTCTCTGGCATGCAGTCCGATCGTGAGGCGGCTATGGCATTATGCTGTTCGCCGTCTCACGGTTTTCTGGACAGTCTTCCGCAGCAGCGGTATTGAGGCAGTGTATTACGACGGATGGCCCCACCTGCAATGGTATCCGTACAGAGCTACCATTGTTCTTCATACACTGAAGGTCGGACTACTCCTCTGAACCATGCCTATGACACTAGCAGGCCTCGTAGTTTCATTGGTGTCGCCTAGCCCTCAGAAATGAAATGCTTTTCCGGTGCGGAGTGCCATGACGTTGTACGTCCGGAAGGCAACCTGATGCAGTCCCTCATCGAAGCGAGGCCTCATGCCAGTGCTGTACTGGCGTGCCATTTAACGCATCGATGGCGTCCGTATAATTTGAGCCCACACAATGACATAACGAAAGGTTGGTCTACCGTACCCCATGATACTCTTCTTGTCGCTGAAACACCGAATCTAACAACTCATCCCATCACGTTTCCCAAGCACATCAGGTAGTTTATGGTAAATCCACTGACTAATAACTACTTTCGAACCAACTGCCGCAATTATCGTTGTGTAAGTTTCAAGACAACTCTGTAGAGTGTCGCCTGGCTCAATTGAGGTGCGGCTGTAGAGTGTCGGGTCGCTCCAGCTCTGACTCCGTTGAGTATTCAACTGACACGCACATGACTTTGGCGCTCACAAATACTTGCTTTTATATAGCCATGGACGCGTAAGCATTCCTACATCTTACTACAAGAACGTGTCCGTCCAGTACGCATTATTGTGCAACTGACCAGTTGAAAATGGTCGCGCCATTACGAGACTTTGCACACGACACGTTAGTTTCGTCCCGCTTCTTCCGACCCCGTTCTAACTAGCCCTTGGCTCCGATCGCATCACCGCCGAATGTCGGTGCATCCAAATAACGATTTGCTGCACTCACAGGCAGGACATTCACCACCTTAGTCTCATTGGACCTTGATTATGATCCCATGAGCTGAATCCGCATCGGCTTGTACTTTGTTAAAAATCGCCAGAAAACCGAGGGCAGGCTCTGAAATATGCTGTCACGTTCACTCTTGTACATTCCTCGATGGATCACCGCCCATACAGACTTTCCCTCCTTGAAACTACAAGCGTGAGTGATGCGCCCCTGATGCTGATCGTTTAGGTTGCAAATATGTCCGGATTGGTGGCACCCCTTGAGCCACATCATCCTGACCCCTGTTGCAAGTATACATTTGTCCCGACGTCGCGTCGAGCTCCTTGGATAACTCAGATTTTACCACAGGTCACCCATCTGATAATACATATTTTTATCGTGTTCCGGTGATATGAATAATGGAACCTCTCAAGCTCTTTTATTTTCAAAAGAATCCTTGCAAGTTTTCCGTAATCTCGTAAGGCGTCGGACAGCACTTGTTCAAATCCAGCAAGAAGGACCACAAGGCCAAGGCTGCAGGAAGCATTCCGCTATACCTCCTCGACGCATGCTACCGAGCTCGGAACCAAGATTCAGCACGCTTGAGCTGGATGATCGCAAGGGACGTAACGCACTTCCCTTCCCATATGCGGCGGAGGGGACACCAGCAACATCCACATTAGACAATCCTGCGGTTACCAACAGCTGGCTGTCACGTCATTCGATAACTTCGTTACTGCTCCGCTTGCGATCGATAATGTCATCTTTCCATCGTACAATGTTCCTCCAAGTGCCTGTTTCTCGTCAAAATGAAGTAAAAAGCACGCTGTGCTGGCTTACCTGATTCTGGATAATCAGGATATTTACCGTCCGGGATACTTGAGTGGTAGTCACTCCGTATCGTAGCTTATTGCCGGCAGCCTAGCCTCACACCTGGGACCAATTCGAAGCCCATCTTGGGCGCAGGAACTTGTCTTATCGCGCTGAATTCAAGGTAGTTTTCTAGAATGGGCCCACTGTCAGTACTTACGGCGGGTCAGGAATCAAAAAGGGCCGATTTCCAGGATGCATAATATTCAAATCACTGCCAGCTAGATTCCATTAAGTAGATCATAAGAAAGACAAAGAACGTGAATAATAGCGGCTATGAACAGGCTCAGTGGCAAATGGTTGTCTAATGGAGCAACCCATGATCTGGAATCATTAATCAAGTCCAGCCCAAAAGGAGCGGCGGCCGCCATTGGCGTCCAAGCAAACAGAGGCAACGTATTGTCCGATGAGAGAGAAGAAAAATATCATAATCCAGTCAAACTAGGTAATAGGATGCAACCGACGCAACGACCGAGCAGGCTTACTTGTTCCTAGTGATAACAACTGCAAGGATGATGGCAACAATCGCGAGGATGATGAGTGTCAGAATGAAGCAAATCCATCGCTTTTTTCTAGCGGCACGAGCAGAGGAAATAGCCTTGTCATTGTGGCCAATCCTAGAGCACAAGCGTCAGACATAGTGGGGTAGACTAGAGTTATAGCATACCCGGTCTCCAAATCCTTTTGGGCGCTCGCCGCAGTAGTCTCTATGTTGTCGATTACCTCACTCTGTTGCTCTACCATAATGCTCATCTGAACAAATAAAAAGTCAGGACGCCACCAATCATTGCTGATCAACTTGCATCGTTAAACAGTTGCGCAAGCTCCGCGATAGTTTGCTCGATGCGTTGAATATCCTGATGCCGTTCTTGCACCTCTCGGTAGGCAGCTCTTGATTCACCATAACGGTTCGAGTTCATCAACTACATCAAGTCAGCCAAGCATCAGATCGCCTATTGCAGCTACGTACGGCCTGACTGAATATCTGGCCACCAGAATCATCGTCCAGTGCCGCTTGTATCTCTTCAGGTGTGGCATCCTCCTTGACTTGAAGTACATCAAAGTCAACCACGGTATGAAACACCTCTTAGTTACACAACTCACCAATTTTGAGCTGCCTCTCTATCCGTTTCCTGTACTTTTGACGATACTGCTGCTCCACCTGTTGATAGCTTTGAATCGCATCCACGAATTTAGACTTGATGAAAGCCGTCTACCAAGAGCCAGCATCAACATCGTCCAGTATGTTCCTACGCAGCCGCTGACCTGCTGTTTCCGAATTTGACCGTCCCGTCCGCCGCCTGGGCGCCTCTCCAACGCTTGAATGCGGCGCTTCAGTGTCGTGCTAAACGCACTGGTCTCCGCCACTAGATCCGCCAGCTGTTCAGCAACTCGCTGCGCAGCCGCATCATCGGTGTTATTCAACGACCGGGAGTGTAACTCATCAATTCGCGAAACATTGGCATTGTACGTTTTGAGACTGTCTTGAAGGGAGGATATCTATAGAACAAAAAAAAACAAATTTATGAGATCCGAAGAGCAAGGCAAAACGCTCGCATACTTCGGCATAAAAGGCAGCCATGGAATCTCCTGGGTCCCCGCCAGCGGTAAGATTGGTCGTACTGTCTTTAACTTCAGACATCTCAAACGAGGTATCATCCTGCCGGGAGTATGGATTGGCTCTGTTGGTTAGCAGGTCAACAAGAGCATTTGTGCGACAACGTGGTGCTCACCTGCCCTGCTGCTGGGCCTGGCGGGGGATAAATGGTCAGAACAACGTCGACAAGGAGTAGAAACAACACAGACTCTCATCGCTGCCAGTCTATCCATGGTTGTGTCGTTAAGTTAGTGGATGCAAACTCGCAACTTGTTTCTTTGTTATTGCTTTGCAACAAACCTCTACAAACAACTTACACCGCTTTTACATGATGTCTTAGATCAAACAAGCTGTTTTTAAAAGTTGTTATTGATCACCTTTTTTTCGATTCCAGAGTGTTTGCTGCGCATGCGGCAAGCAGAGACCTCCCTCAATTTATATGGGTTGTATGGATTTTGTAAAGCCGCAGTATCGACAACCTGTGCGTGCTTCATAATCCATATTTCTTGGCAATTCTTGCACAGGTATCATCTCCTTTCCGCAATCTTAGGAAGCGAAGTTTCACCCGCAGCACACTGGCCAATGGCTTTGACATGCTCGCGATGGACGAACCAATCGTGTGGGTCTTGGAACAGGAATTACATAACTAGTCTTTGAAATCCCTGAAATGCGAACCAACCATTACAAACGGCGGCAGGTTTAACGATATCATAAGGCCCGTCTAATATCCACAGAAGACTGAGACTCGGAGTCGGCCCATCTAATCAACCGGGCAGTTACGAGACTGCTGGCCATCTGTTGACTCAGCACTGATCGTGTATTCCGATCGCCACCCAACTGTCACCATCGAGGCATATTCGCGTTTCGCCTTGCCATATTCGAGCCGTTAAACAACCGCCTTGACGTGGATTGCTAATTCATCATGGTTGTTGACTGAGCTCCAGGATCGGGGTCAATACACGAGCATATAAAGGAACCCCCTTGGGTCCTTTCATTCTTCACCATCCCACTTCATTCATCTGTCTATTTTTTTATCCGCGCTACTACTGAAATGACTCTTGTCGGCACTCTCTGGGGCGAGTCTCGCCAACGTCAGAGCAAAATCGTGCGTCGTAGTCAAACTTACGCCCACAGCGAATGTAACTCATGTCGTTCCGTCACAGATCTTGAGTGTTGCGACCCTCAATGGGTTTGAACTCAATTTCCCTGACTTTTCATTCTTCAATAAACCTGCCGAGTTTACGGAAAAGTTCCCCTATGGCAAGATCCCTGCTTTCGAAGCCACCGATGGATTCAAGCTACTTGAAGGTGCCACGATCGCCCGTTACTGTGAGTGGTGTTTGGCCCGGATGGATCCGTGAGACCGACCGGTCCCAGTGAGCAGTATCGGGACCAATGCAGAGTTGCTGGGCTCCAACCCGAAGGAAGCGGCGCTCATCGATCAATGGTTGCACTTTGCCGAACACGAGATCGGCAGCCCCACAGGAGGCATATCCGCTCTGATATACGGCTACGGCGCACCTTTCACTCCCGAGGTAAGTGCCCTAGTGATACTTGATCTGGATTGTTCGTCTGACAATCCTTACAGGCACTGGACAGTTACACGCAGCGTTTGGTTCGTGCGCTCAAGCATTTCGAGTCCCACCTTGCGACGCGCACCACTACATATGTGGCTTCGAACGCGTTGTCGCTCGCCGACTTGGTTGTAGCGGGCACGATTAACCAAGCGTGTCGCCTTGCGCTCGGAACCAATGAACGCAAACAGTACCCAGCCATTTTTGCTCATTATGAAAAAGTCTCTGGAGACGAGAGGATCCAGCAATACTGGGGAACAGAGGGATTCGTGGATGCTCCGATCACTACACCGACTCAGTTCTAAAGACGCATTGAAGAGGTCGTCTGAACTATTGCTGTGTTACCGTTGACTGATGTGGCGAATACTATTACCCAAGTTATGTGTTTGTGGGACCTTTAACCCACGATCACCTGGAAAATCACTGGTATGTGAGTAAGACGTCATGAATCTTAAAATCATCAACACACAGCACACGTAGCCTAAACATCATGAACACAAGCTCCGTCATTTAATACGTGAGTGAATCACGGTCATCAAGAACTGGACGAAAAAGTCGCGATTGCTCCCACCCACTACTGTTCTCAGCGAGGGCTCATTGAAACCAGGGCTCCCGATGGCAAAATGGTAAGGATGCTGCCAACCACTGGAAGCACAGAGATGCAGCGCGCTGGGACGGAATGTCGCGAACGGCCGAAGTTGGTTCTAAACGAAACTCGTAGCCGCCTACTTTAACACTCTCGTGCGAGCCGTGAAGAACCCGCGCTGCTTCCTCTGATCACCACAGACGTTTTATGTTTAGTCTTGCCTCGCTAGACTCGCTCCTGCTCCGCCGTATTTTGGATGGCTGGTTCACCATAGTTTGGGCTGCTTGCATACAAAAATTTTCATTTGCTTGGCGGACGACCTTTGGAATCGCTGGGCGAGACGATCAGCACACGAGCATATAAAAGGTCCCTTGGACCACCATCCCGTCTTCTAACTCCCCTACACTGGAATAGCCGCTACTCTCTGGGACGACCCTCGCCAGCGTGTAACTAATGGGTCCTCAATCTAAATGCAAGCCGTAGCGTTTTGTTACGTATCATGAACGTCGCAGCCTCAATAGGCTTGCACCTAGCTTCCCTTTCTCATTCTTCAACAGACCTACCGAGTTTACGGGAAAGTTTCCATACGGCAAGATCACTGCGTTTGAGGCTACGAATGGATTTGATTTGATCGAAGGCATCCGGTTACCCGTTACTGTGGGTCTCAGATCAGTGTGGATTCATTGAGCTGACCAGCGTCAGTGAGCAGCAGCAGAATTAGACTTGTTAGGCCCCACTGAGCCAAGGAGATCGCGTTCGTCGATCAATGGGTACATGTTGCCAAAGGCGCTGTATAAGTGTACAGAGCGCCTCATCCGCGCGCTCAAGTACCTTGCGACACGTTTCATTACCCTTATCTCTTCGGGCACGTCACTCGCCGGCTTGGTTATGAGCATGGTCAACTCCGCTTTTCACCTTGCGTTTGAAACCAATGAACTCGAGTAGCTTCGTTCGTTACGAAAAGGTGACCGAGGACGAGGATTCATCAATATCGGGGAACAGAAGGATTTGTGGTCGACACTCACTGGATCGATCAAGCTGACAAGCGACTAGGACATCCCTGAGTCCTCTGTTTTCCTTGCTGAAAGTTATTGTATGGTTCTTTTTTCTTTTTGTGATTGCCGTATAATTATACTCTGTTATCTGAGTATTTGTGGTGACTCGGAACAGATGCTGGCTCCTCTTTGTCTGGGCTGTCTTCGGAAAGAAGTTTCTTCCAATCCCTAGGCCGGCCCTCTGCTATGAAAAGAAACTGGAGTACCATGTTCAACTCGTGAACGGCTGGTAAGCACCTTACAATGGTTTCATTGCCAGTAATGTTTCTTTTGATTGACATGCACATCAATTAAGCAGCCAGTGCTGCCCGCAGTACGGTGATCTGCCGATCCAACATCTCTCGACTAGGCCCCCCAATCGCTGTCCGTCTCTCCACGCTCGCCTCGAAATCAAACACGCTCAAAACATCCTCCCCGAAGCGTTCGTGCAGCTGCTTGTAATCCTCCACAGAGAGCTCGTTGAGCTGGCATGTACGTGCTTCCGCCAACGCCACCGCGCGGCCGGAAATGTGGTGTGTCTCGCGAAATGGTACCTGCGTGTCGCGTGCAAAATGAAAAATAAAAGCGAAAAACGACATACCCCTTTGCGGACGAGATAGTCTGCCAAGTCGGTCGCAAGCACGTCCATGGTCAGTGCGGCGCGCATCTTGTCGCCATGTACCTACAGCACACCATCAACGCCATCACGTCATGACCACAACAAGACAAACCGTCATCGTGGCAATCACACCCTCGGCAATCTTGAGCGACGCACTGACCGTGTCAACCGTGTCAAAGAGTGGTTCCTTGTCCTCTTGCATGTCCTTGTTGTACGTCGACGGCAATCCTTTGAGCGTCATCAAGAATCCAGCCATCTTTCATCATACGTCCACATCAATACGTGCAAAAACACAACGACGACGCACGTTGCCAAAAATCCGACCGGCCTTGCCTCGCAGAAGCTCCAACGAATCTGGATTCTTTTTCTGCGGCATGATACTCGATCCGGTACTACCACACCGTCAGCCCGTTTCACAATGCTCACAGGCCACGCACCTATATGCATCGCTCAATGTGACGAACCCAAACTCGGCCGTCGAATACACGATCAAGTCCTCGGCCAACCGACTCAGATGCGTCGACGTCAAACTGGCCCACATCAGAAACTCGACGACGAAATCCCGGTCGCCAACACCCCACATGCTATTCTCGGCTAGCGACGCGAACCCGAGCTCGCGCGCGAGGAACACGCGGTCGACCGCAAACGGGTTGCCCGCGAGGGCTCCGCTGCCGAGCGGCAGGACCGAGATGCGTGGGATGAGCTGACGCAGACGCTCGAGGTCGTTGTGGAACGCAAAGGCGTGTGAGAGGAGGAAATGGGACCACCGAATCGGTTGGCCGCGCTACGTGCCGTAAACAGCACGCCGCCCGCCGCGTAGAAAGGACGCACCTGGAGATGGGTGTACCCCGGGAGGAGGATGTCCCGCTCCTTGTCCGCGCGCTCGGCCATGACGCGCAGGAGCCCCTCAAGGCTCGTTTTGACGTCTGCCACTGCGTCTAGGAGCCAGAGCCGCATGTCCGTCGCGACCTGGTCGTTGCGCGATCGTCCCGTGTGCAGCTTGCCCCCCAGCGGTCCGATCAACTCGCTCAGCCGTCGTTCGTTGGCAGTGTGAATGTCCTCGTCGTCAGGTGCGGGGACAAACTGCGGGCTGCGTCAGATCAAGGAGAGGAAATTGGGTGCAGCTCACCTGGCCGGTCGCCCACTCCTTTTCGACAGCCTCGAGCCCCTCAACTATCTTGGCTTCTTCTTCGGGTGTCAAGATACCCACAAGCGTGAGTGCTTTAGCATACGCGATCGAGCCACAAATATCAGCGGTGTGCATACGCTGGTCGTATCGGAGGGATTGGTTGAATTCGTGCATCCTACCGGGCGTGTCAGTCCATCGTCATTCACGAGGATGAGACCAACAGTGGATCTGTCCTGCCAGTAAATCTGCCTCCCCATAACTTTTGCTTCGTAGGCTGTTCGGTCATTGCCTTTGCTTGTACAGTGGGAAGATGGTCTGCTGATAACCCGAGCTGATCCGAATGCATGGAAACTAGGACGAATATATTTATTATAGTATGAGAACAAGCCAAAGACAACGTCCCATGTAATTTATAGATACTCCACTGCGGACGTGAATGGATCAATATGTCACAAACGCAGGTTCTTCATGTACAGCCGATCTTTAATAAAATAACAGGATGGATAAGAGATAGTGAAAGATGGTGCGTGAGGCTGATGAAATCGTGACATAGAAACCCGTGGGATCAAACCAAAGAGATGGGACATACATCTACAGGGAATGAAAGGAAATATAAACGATGAAGTTGGCAAACGGGAAGGTGAGAACGACGAAAAAGAGACGGTTCCACACCAGAGAGCACAGTGGGCACAATGCATGGACGGACAGGGTCGGGAGCAGCAGCAACGGGTGGCAGCTATAACGCGGTAGAAGAATCCTTCGCGACCGACTTGGGCGCTTGATCAGGGAGTCGGTATCGATCCGCAAGGCTTTCAAGAAAAGGTCCTTTTATTGTCGCCATTCATCACCTGCTCTTCTCATATCGAGGCAGTCAAAAGAATCGCCTCTTCCTCGTCTTCTCGTCTGCTGGGATACGCACATGTATATGTGTAGGATCTTCCTTTCCCGAGCATGTTTCAATGGTCTTGACCCATGAATCCCCAAGGTCTTCATTGTACTCGTCGTCGCTTTCCTGACAATCGTCGTCGTCGTCCTCCCCCTCACACTCTAGGTCACATTCCTCGCAACCACACTTTTCGCCCTCCTCAAGCGCAATGATGCCGCTTCCTCCACATCGACCCCAAAGCAACTGGCCCATTGTCGTACGAGCTTTTGGATCAAAGCATAGCATGCGCCGAAGTGCAGGTCGCGTCTCACGGGGCAATAAACGGAACACAGAGTTCGGCGAGGTGCACGAGTCGGTGCGTTTGCGCGTAGCCTTTTGAGGTACGGTCTTTGACGACGTTGGTTGGGACGTGGGAGGGGACGGCGCTGGCCGGGTTGGTTGTAGTCCTGAAGTTGATAAACGAGGCTTTGGTGATGATGGTGACGATTGTGTCAAAGACGAAGGGCTCGCACAAACCTCCTCGCGGAGAACCTCGGAGTTGATCTTGTGTGGATTTGCTCCTATGGTACTAGACCGGTCGGTATAACCAAGCAGTGGGGTATGGGGAGGCAGACTCTCAGTCGATAAACATGGCCGACCGAGTTCCAAGACACTCTTATCCATCTCGACCTCTCCAACAGCACTATCATTCTCGTTCTCCTGTCCTGGAGGAGGAAGTGTCGCAGTCCTTGTGCCATGCCCTGGACTCAAAAGTACTTGCTTCGTCAGTTTGGCGGCTTCCTCACGTCGCCGGTCCTCGTCTTCCGCGCCAGATCCCGAGCCAGAGTGGGAACGGGAGTCGGTAGAAGTGATGGTAGGCGGGTAGGGATATGTGCTTTCGGTAAACCTGCTAGTCATACTCAGGAGAGATTTAGCGTCGTCCAGCGGAAGCGGGGAAGGCGCAAGCGCGCCCGTATGTTCTGCATGACATGAGCAACGCTCAGCGCATAAATGGGATTGATACACTCGAGCTACACACCGCTTGCGTTGTTTAGTAGCGAAACAGTCAAGTGGGAGGACGCGTTGGGTACAGAAATTGCGTCTAGTACACCAGGCCCTTTTCTGCCCTTGGCACCCTTTCGCGTGCGAGGATTGGAGCGATGCGAACGCGACTTGTGGAACTCGAATGGGTTTTCACCTTCTGCTTCGAGAAATGCGCGGAAGGAAGCGTCTCGTTCCCGATCGGGAACTGCCCAGGGAAAGCGTCGCAGAATCATGCACACCTGCCAAGTGCAAGTGAACACTGTGTTTACGAAGGGATGAAGCGAAATGAAAGTGACCCTGAGTCTCGACGCATGCCGTCATCACAGCATACCGGCCGAGGTGGGTGGAGCGGAACACGTTCACCCACAGCAATAAGGGTGCAGCAACCACAGAGTAATGCAAAGCCGACTTACAAAGATGACACCGACACTCCACACGTCTGTTTTGCGCGGATCATAGCTGCCGCCCGAAAGGACTTCGGGGGCCAAATACGGATCGCTGCCGACGATGCCAGATGCTTTGATAAGACGAGCATGTGTGTGTGGTGCGGGTGCGTTTGGCTGGGTGCCCACATAGCCTATAACAGGTGCTTTTGTTGTCTCCATGGCACCTGAAGTGTTGGGGACAGAGCCACCCATGTCTGAGCCAGGATAAGCGAAGACGACTGCTGTGCCAAAGTCGATGAGTTTGACGACGTCGCCTCGAGTAAGAACACAATTGTCGAGTTTGAGATCGCGATGTGCGAGGCCGAGGGAATGGAGATATGCGACGCCATCGCATATCTGACGAAAGACGCAAAAGATCTCTGGGCGAAGCATCTTGGCGGACATTACGACAGAAAAGAGGTCGTAAGGTGCATACTCCATGACCTATCGAGGCTCAATGGAGGAGAAGGTCCAAGGGACGGGACATACCTCGTAGTAGTGACCATGATCGCAGACGATGTCGACGGTCTCGATGACGTTGACGTGCTTTAAGCAGGCCCCCACACAAAACTCTGCGCGCACTTTCTTCTCGTATTCGCGTTCCGTTTCTCCGGAGCGGCGGGGGCGGAATTCCTTAACCGCATATACGGTGCCCCCGGACTTGGCGCGGCCACGAATGAGGCGAACAGTGCCTCCTGCGCCGGAGCCAAGCACACGACCCCATTTGCCGTACTTTTTGGAGAGGTGAGCGTTTGTTGCGGAGGAAAGGGAGGGCACGGGGTGCGAATAGGCCGTCGCGTTCGGATCTGGGGTAGAGGGTGGTGAGCGGGAGGGACCTTTCGGGGGGGTGGAGGAGGGGGAGGGCGTTTTGGGGGGGAGGAACGACCTGTCCTTGTCCCTGTGGTTAAATGCCTTGTTGATAAAGGACGAGAAGGGGTAATGGTGTTCCTTGTCCTTTGGAGACGGGATATCTGGGGGAACAAGCGCGGGAACAGCGTCGATAACGGAAGAGGTGTCAAAGTCGAGGCCTCTGCGCTGCTGCTGCGGGGGTAGGTGAGACTCTGGAGGGGTGTGGGGTGTCGTGGATGGCGGGGACGAGCTCTGATTGGAGGTGGGGGTCGCGCTGGACGAGGAGGGGGGATGGTGAGGAATGTGGTGGTTGAGGAAGCGTTTGAGGTCGTGGAGTGGTCCGTGCTTTGGCGGAGAGCGACGGCTGAACCTGGGGGGTGTTTGGGCGTCGTCGTCCTGGATGGGATGCATTGGATGAGCAGAGAGCATTGTGGGCCGAGTTCAAGACGGGACACCGGACAAACTCAAACCCAGCACTTGCTATATCGGGAAATCGGTCCGACAATGCGTCATCACACGGTCGGCCGACAAAACAGGCTGACTCAAACTTGATCACTCCAAAGTCCTCGCACATTTTATCTACTTCACCCGACATCCTCCGCGTCTCTCTTCCGCTTCATCTCCTTCGATACCCTGTGCTGTGCTGCTTCATGCTTGGCTAGCTCAGGCGGAACCTTGGACACCGGCGACTTGGATATCTCTGCGGAGTTAGAGCGTCAGCTACAAGCTCGGCGGGGCAATGCGGGGTAGAATAACGGCATATCCTCAGCGACTGAATCCATCTTTTGCGTTCTCTGGCGCCAGCCTTGAATCTGAGTTGCCAACATGAATGCGCCACATGAATCCTCCAATGACAACAACGGCACCGAGAGCGCAATTGGTTGCCACAGGGCTATGCGGTGCCCAGTGTAACGCCGGCCGCCCCACAGCATTTGCCGGCGCAGCCAGCAATACATTGCCCAATAGTAAGGCAGAAGTGCAATCATACCTTGTTTGAGATCATACCTGTAAACCAACGTTAACAAACACGCCCGCAGTGCAAGGCAAACTACGTACATCACTTCATCATCATCGTTCGTCAAAAAAGTAATCGCGGTGCCCTGTTTGCCAGCACGCCCAGTACGTCCTGCCCGCCATCAGCGTTAGCCATCTTCCGTCACTCCCCCCTTAACACTCACCAATTCGATGCACATATGCCTCGATCGTGCCTGCCATTTGATAATTGATCACCAAACTGACATCTTGTACGTCAATACCCCGTCCAGCCAAGTCAGTCGCGACCAGAATGTCCGCTTCCCCAGAACGCAGTGATTGCAGCGAAGCCTCGCGCTGTTCCTGAGTCTTGCCAGAGTGCAAAGTAGCCGCCGACCACTGCACGGCAATCAGCAGCATCCATAGCAGCTCGCAAAGACACTTACACCAGCCCGCGATAAATCCTTTGCAACCATGTCCGCTGTCTTCTTCTGGTTTACAAACACAATGATGGGAGAAGCGAACGCGCCACTATTGAGAATCTCCAGCATACGTTGCCTGTACACGGGTCAATTCAACCTCCGAGCTCAGCAGGATTCACTTACTTCTTCTTCTCGTCCCCGATGACGAACTCGACACGTTGCTCCACGGTATCGACAGCCCGTCCTGCCTCACCGATCGTGATCGTCGCAGGCCTCTTGAGGTACTTCCTCGCTAAGCGCTCCACCGCGGGAGGCATTGTCGCAGAAAACAACGTCGTAACTCTCGTTCGCCCCTTGGCTATTATGTTCGCAACTTCCTCTCCATCCACATCCATCGCTTCCCGCACCGTAAATCCCTCTGGCTCACCTTCCATCAGTTCAGCAGGCAGTTTATCAAGGATGAAGAGCAGGTCTGCCTCAAACCCAAGGTGAACCATGCGGTCTGCTTCGTCCATTACAATGTAGCGACATTGGGAGAGCACGATAACATGTCGTTCGATAACGTCTTTGAGACGACCCGGTGTAGCGATGATTATTTCTGCACCTTCGCGGAGGTTGAATTGCTGCTCCTCGACAGCACGCTATGGCGGCGTATCAGAATAGAAAAAAAAACATGATAGCAACGGATGACGTACTCCACCAACAATAGAGACGCAAGTAAACCCTAATGGGCCAGCAAACTTGCGAGCCTCTGTTTCAATTTGCTGTGCCAATTCACGAGTCGGAGCCATGATCAATGCGTAGGGCCCAAGATGGCGGTTCTCGTCCGTGAAGGGAGGTAAATTGGAGATAAATGTGAGCATGGGGATAACAAACGCTGCCGTCTTTCCAGATCCTAGGCTGCCTTTAGCGTAGTCTATGAGAAATATACGACCTTACATACCCGTCTCAGCAATACCGATAATGTCTCTGTTCTGCAAACCTATTGGAATAGCTTGCCGTTGAATGGGAGAGGGTTCCTTGTAACCAATCTTTTCGATGACATCCAGTATGGGTTGGGGAATTGTAGATTCTGCCCATGAACGCAATGGGTGAGGGATAGAACCGCCTACAATCGATAGGTCAGTATCATTTGACTTACACGCTGCGCAGCAGGCGCTCACCTCGTGCTGCAATGCTGAAATCCTCCCTGAATATCCGCCAATCTCGCTCCTTCATTTCTAAGAGGGGTTTGTCCGACCAATGTCGCTCATCAATACCACTCTTGGCTGCTTTTCTCCTTTCCATGGCATCTGCGAGATTCCCTTCGGCGCCAACACCACTATATGCGGCCCCACCATCATCCATTCCACCTACTCGTCCACGACCAAACATTACCTGTGCACCCTGCCTGTTTGCCCCCGCAGCAATGGGTGAGTCGGATGCAAACGTATCCTCTTCTTCTGCCCAGTCAAACACAAACTTTCTGTCGTTCATCTTCCGTATTTTACGTTTCTTGTTCGTTACCCCAAGGTATCGATCCCGCAACGCCGAGAGTTCGTTGTCTGTCATAGGTGGAACGTGCGGCGTACTTGATTCGGGAAGCGTGCCGTTGCCCGAGGGTGTCGACGGCACGGGCGTAGGGGTAGCACTCGACGACGGGGCATTGGAAGGTTTGACGCGGTCAGCGCGCGGCCCAGTTGGCACGTTGGCGAAGCCACTCCGAGGCGGTTGTGTAGTCTGTGCGGCACGACGGTCATCTTGGTGATTTCCTCTTCCTCTTCCGTCCCGTCTCGTGTGACGGCCGTCCTTTTCCGGATGACCATATCTCTCTCTGTCATCTTCTGAACCGGAACAATCAATGTCTGACGATACGACAGGAAGGAAGTGAGCTTACGACGGCTTGTGCCGCCATATCGTGCCGCGCGTTCCTTTTCTCTCTCCCGTTGACGCACCGCCTCTGCCTCCCGCTCAAGCGCATCCCGATCCTGCTTTGATTTCTCTTCACGCTGCCGTTGGTCCTTGAGCTCTGCGGCTCGTTTCTCAATCGCGATCTTGGCCCGTTCCTCCTTGCTGAGAAATTTAGGCTGCAACCCACCAAAATGCGTCAAACCAAAGCACTGAAAACACTGTCCTCACCGCACCTTCGCAGCCGCGTCCCTCTCCGCTCTTTGCTTCTGCAGCAACGTCTCAATAGAGAGAGGTTCCGCTCGAGCGTTGGCCATGACGAACAGTCGCAGGAGCATGGTTCCAAATTAGGAAACCACGCTATAGCGTAGGCGAGCACGTGATCACCAAACCCTTGCTCATCATCCGACACGACGCGCGGGGACTCGGTGGTCGGTGCTGACCCATACCCACCTCGACGATGCCTTCCCACGATTTCGACTCGCGCGTGCAGTCTCCTCGTCCGGGGACGCCAGAACCTTCCTCCCGTCAGGGAAGACGAAACACCCAGCCGGATGCTCAGCTGCTCGACGACGATGGCGCGATCTCGCAAAAGGTGAGCGATGCATGGGCCCTGGGAGCTGCGCCTGACGCGCCTGCGTACGTGGTAGCTTGAAGCATGTCTCAAACACATCTTTACAAAGTACTGTACGCCTGCCCTGCCGACAACGTCACCAATAGCCAACGGACTGTTGCTGCTCGCGCCGCCTGAGGGCGCATATCTTACCAAAGAAGGCCTAGATGCATGGGCACGCGATACAAACGGCGCGCCTTTCACACAAGAGACCAAGGACGAGCTCGTCGAGTTCCTCGATGTGACCGATGACGGCGGTCTGACGTGCGTCTTTTACCACAGCAGTGCGAGGATGGCATTCACCGTGCTCCTTCCCTAGTTTCAAGGGTTTTGTGCAGATATATCAGCTGCAAACCGAAAACGACGAAGAGGAGACATGGAGAGACCTTGTGCGTGTTTATTCTTCCTTTTGGGGTTCCGATTTAAATGGCTGTTGCACTGACAGTCTAATCACGGGTTCGATCGCACTTTGACCCTCGTCTCCACCCGGCGGGAGGACGACCTTGACTCTCGTGCGGTGTCAGAGTCCAAGCGTATACCCTCAAGTTCATGTACGTATTTTGGCACGTGGGTGTTAACTGCGAACTAATGGACGCAAGAATTTACGAATAGGTATTTCTCGGCCCTTTTTTGATCCATCATCGTACAAACTACCAAGATGTAATGACCCCCCCTGCACGCTGTAGAGGGAATATGCAAAGACCAGAAAACCAGTATTTTGTCCATATGCCCACTCAACATGTCAATCTACTACGCTGACAAGTAATGCCACGGCACCGCTTGAGCTCTCAGCCCTGATTGACGAAAGTCAAGCCATAAAAGTAAAACTGACCTGAACTAATCCAAAAATAGACTACTCGTTGGAGCTTAGGAATTGTGGATACGCTGACTTCCTTGTCTGCTACCCGTGAGGTCGCAAATGCGGATAATACCCCTGGATTCAATCATCACGGGGCCTCGCACCTCACCCCAGCCTAACCTAGTTACGTTCTTGCGTCTTAACATAGACCCGGTTGACATGATTTGTAAGAAGAGGCAAGTCGCCCTGATTGATTATCTGTGACTTTCCCAGCGGTATGCGAACATCCAGTCTTGAGCGATAGTGTTCTGACTACAATATCACCTACGGTTTATGGCAGGCCCATGTTATTACCTCAGAACACTCAAACTACGTTCGTCGTGCCTTACGAACTATGCCATATTTCTCGTACTAAAGCCAAACAACCAACTCCCCAACACCACCAACCTCGTGCCTGATTGTTATCATTGACGGCAAACGACAAATGGGGAAACTGACAACTGACACCCTCTAGTGTTCATCTCCGTGATCGATACAGCGCTGTACCACCGGGCTGAGGATAATCCATACCGCGGCCCTATGTCGGTGTGGACCCTTAGCGTGGATATTCTGCAGGGCCTTGAAGCTCTTGCCCGCGGAGTATATCTGACGCGTTTAGATTGTGCCACGGCCTCGTATCGGCGTGCAAGATGCTCTCAGACACAGCGTCGATTCAGACCGTCACAGAAACCCCAGCTCGCGCCGTTTCACATGTCAAGGACGACTTAGATAAGGATCGGACTGGGTTAGAACAGTTCCCGGAAGGCGGCACCGCAGCATGGTGCGCGGTCGTCGGTGGGTAAGCGCTATTCAGTTTCGCGGATCTCGTGGGCGATGTCGTTGACGCTGAGCTTGCAGGATGCTCGCTCAGTTCTGTTGCTTCGGGTGAGTCGGGTTGACCGCGGATCTGAGCACGCAATGCACGTATTCACTCATCAAAGATACACTGCGTCGTTTGGCGTCTATCAAGGCAAGGTCTCTCGACGTTCACGCTCTTAGTGAGGTAATAGCGGTTACAGAATTTTATACTCTACACTATCTATCGAACAAATCGACTTCTGCCATATCGTAAGTCTCTGGAGCTGTTCATATGGTGTGAAGCTGGAGACCTGCTTGATAGTTGGATAGGAAGCGTCAATGCATTCATGGTGTGCACCGTCGGCCTAGTTGCAGGTGTACTCTACGACAGGGGTTACTTGTACGTTCCCCGAAGGTCGCCCAATCTCCATGCTAATTGTACCAAGCTACCATATGCTCATCGGAGGATCACTTCTTCAGTCGTTTAGCCTTTTCATGCTCTCACTCGCTCAGCCAGGCAAATATTATCAGGTCTGTCGCCTCACCATCAGGATATTTTATCACACGTATGACTGACCTGGACTGTCAGATCTTCCTTGCACAGGGGATTGGCCTCGGATTGGCTCAGGGATTAGTGTATATCCCTACTATGGCGGTGGTTTCTCACTACTTTCACCGCCGTCGCACGCTCGCAATGAGCCTCGTCGCATGCGGTTCCTCCCTAGGAGCGGTTATACATCCCATCATGTTGAATTATCTGTTTAACCGGGGCGTAGGTTTCGCCAATGGTGTGCGGATCAGCGCTGCCTTTATTACTGTCCTGCTCATGCTCTCGTGCTTTTTCACTCGTACGCGGTTGGATCCACCGAAACGTGCTACGAATTACCTGTCCGTCGGAAAAGGTATTATTCACGATGTCCCATTTTGTCTCATGGGCCTTGGGTAGGTGTTTCTCTCCACCGTATTATTGTTGGTAAACAGTCCTTCCAAAATGGTAGATTTTTCTTCTTTCAGATCGGGTTCTACTTCCCGCTCTTTTACTTCCAATTAGATTCCGTCCAACACGGGAATTCGGAAACATTCTCATTTTATTCTGTAAGTCACCTGACCTTTCAATGAATCCATTGGTACTGACGGAACTCTAGCTGGTACTCTTGAACGGAGGCGGCCTGATCGGACGGTTGTCCGCCGGATTCATCGAACCCCATATTGGCGTGGCCAAAATAACGATCATATCAACCGCAGCCTGCGCCATCCTCATACTCGGCATGATCGGTCTAGGCAGCATTCTGTCTGTCGTCGTCATTGGCACAATTTATGGCTATTTCTCTGGCGTTTGTCCGTATTCTTTCTGTTACAATATGGAGTGATGGAACTGAATCCATCTAACAGACATTGCCATGCTGTCGCCTCTCATGGCGTTTCTTACCAGCGACTTCACCGAACTCGGGTTCGTAGTTCCACGCGCGTGATCATTCCGATCGCATATTGATCTGTGACAACGCAGCGCCCGCATGGGCATTGGGATCACTCTTGCCGGTGTCGGCGCTCTTATCGGTAAGCCGCTTATCGTTAGCTCACATGACTGCCTGCCCACCCTCAAATTTGAAGGCGGGCCCATCTCAGGTGCACTACTCACCTCAGAATACAAGTGGTGGCAACCGGCGCTTTTCAGCGGGGTACGTGATCTCGTTGACAGAGTGGAACGACCGAGCGACCCGTTTTGATAGCTCATCGCGCTGTTGGGGTGCTCTTTGATGGTATCAATGGAGATCGTGCGAACACGGCAGCAACGCGCAAGTGAGAAACGGATAATGGAGCAAAAGGCGTGATGAAAGCATGTCTGAAGAAGAAAACTCAAAAGCTGTATCACTTTTGCGCCAAAAGGGCTGTGTTGTACAGTCCAGGACTACGATAGAGAGCTGACACCTGACGAAGGATGCAATGCATGGAATGCCTTCGAAGAGACTTATGGCAATTTTGTACAAAGACAACGAAGTTCCGATCCGAAACATTCAAGACCACGTCAGGCTTGCAATTTTAGGTCGGTTCGAACGAGATGTGACCGTTGCCTGTCAGATCTAGGCTAGACAGTGTGTCGTACCTTTTGTTTAGCAGGGACTCGCCGGTGATGGCTGCGACCGCACCGAGGTTCGGAAAAAAACTCAAGCACACGGAGTGCACCAGCCTCACTATCTCCTTCCGCCATCTCTCCGACCTACGCCCACCCGCTCTCATTCCATTAAAGGATAAACGTGCCTGATTTGACTATAATCGTTGAACAACCCAGATGAAACCATCCGCGTTCAACCTTGCCTTCTTCGTAACTCCAGCCAGGAGACAACACGCTGCCTACTTTCCCTTCCAGTATACCTTCAGGCCCCTCAGTGAGCAGAGGACAGACTGTAACGGTGTATCCGTCTATCACCCGCGTGCGTTCCATCCCGAGAAATCTCCGGAACTTCTGGGTGCGGTATGTGTTGCGGGGACCGGTTACGTCTCCTATAAGGGTAGGAAGGCATGGGTGTTCCGTTTATTGCAGGTCCGCTCATGATAGCAGCGAAAACTCGCCATGAGCAGACGTCAACGCCGCAAAGTTACTGATCAAAGTACAGTGACGCAGGTGGTAACTGATGGTACATGTAAGTCTATCGGTACGCGACGATTGGTCAAGATGGCAGACTACGTGAGGCACGGGTATGGTACAGTGGGCTCCCCGGTAATTCGAACATAGGCTATCTAGTGAGATGATCGGTGCAGGATAATCATATGCCAGTGGTCTGTAAGACGTGATGTCTTTGAAGGGGGGCAGGCAAGTAACGCAGCAAAGCCAGTATCTGATAGAAGCAAATTAATTTTATCGCATCTGTTTGAATGGGCATGTAAGTTGTGCAACTTCAAGGTTAGCTGCGTTAAGTTCACTGTGTTTTACGCATTTCGACTATGATGATTTATCATATCTTTCGCGCCTCTTGAAGTTGGTTGACATGTCCACTAGGCCGATACTTTCGATGATGGCGCGGTTTTTGCTTCTCTAGCTGCTAGGCTCATACTAATGAGCAATCAGTATGGAGGTGAATTGACTTCACCCGGGGGGCAATGCCATTGTGCCAAGGAATATCTGTGTCATTCACCAATAGATGACCCAAATTCCGTTGCAAAAGGCTCTTGCTCTCTCAAACCAGGTTCTACTCCCCGCTCTATTACATGCAATTATATTCCGTCTAGCATGTGAATTCGGAAAGCGATCATTTTATTTTGTGGGTAATTCGTTATTTCTTGTGGTACCGATCTAACTCTCATCTTTTGAACGAGGAAGGCTTGACAGGTCGCGCTTTTGCTTGATTTATAGCACCTCATGCTGGTGTTGCCAGGATAATGATCATGACCGCAACATGTGGCCCATTCGTGACACGATTGGTCTGAACAACATCCCCTCAATTTATGGCTACTTTGCGAGCTTCCACGCCATCTTTCAAAGTTGGACGACGGGCCCGAGGGCCTTTTTTGTCACCTCCCAGTTACCCAGGTTCGTTGTCCCACATGGGAATCGGGGTGACAATCACCGTCATTGGTACCTTTTAGTCATTTGACGCTAGTAAACGTTGTTCCTTGGTTGCTTTTCATGTTACTCAAAGGTGTGTGCATCTCTGGAGTGCCTCGGACCATGCAATATAGGTAACAGCGATCACCACTCTTCAGTGGAGTACGATCTCTTGGATGGATCAAGAGTAGGGTGATGCATATTCGGATTAAGTAATAAACATTGGTGATTAGTACCGACACAATTCGTGCTGACATATTCGAAACGCTCGTCCGGGCAAGACGCGTAATGCAAGTGTACAAATAGTCCAACATGCGTACGTGTAACTACAAATCTACGTGTTTACTGCACAGCTACGAACAACTGACTAAGGATGCAGTGCGTTGAGTAACCTGAAACAAGCCAGAGCAATTCCGGCGGTGACGGTATAAATCATGACGCGAACCGGAAACGGGCTATACGTCAAGAACGGGTATGGGACTGTAAGGAAGCGTCAGAAAACCATGAATCAAATGAGTCACAAGACCCACAGATTTCGTTGAATGTGGAGCAATATTCTATGAAGGAAGCGTACCAAATAGCGAAAGAGACGTTGACTGCCGGGGCGACTCTTTGTGTATATGCTTTTGAGAATTTGAATTCAAATGTGAAGAAGTCGATCAAGAGGGCGAGTAGGGGTAACGCATGCAAGGCGAGATCGATTGTAATTGGGAGTCGCGTTAGGTCTCCCCCGTTGCGCGAGGCTCGTTGTAAGATCAGGTTCGGGAAGGCCAAAAGAAGGGACCAGTAAATGGTCGAGATTACGCATGCCAGCTGTAAACGAGTCAACCTAGTTCATGTTTCCTACATTAGTTCTTCTTACCGGCATCGATAAAGTCAAGAGTGCCCTCTTAATGTTATGAGCGGCTGTTGATGTCCTGTCAGTTCCAATTCACCTCGCCACAGCCAGGCCTCACTTGTTATGGACGGAGACACGTCGCAGACAAGGCTAACGATCATGTATAGCCATGCAGCGGCCAGCCTATGATTCGGGCGTCAGTTAACCGGGTATGTTACGCGTCGAATGGGATGTAACGTTACCCTTGGTTCGTAAGAAATAACAAGTAGCCTCCCTTGAGTTCATTCAGCCAATCTACCCTCTGTGTGACACCGATCCACCCCCAAGCCATGATACCTGCTGCGGTAGCGTGCAAAGCGAAGGCTAAGGCACGGCGTTGCATCGTACGGTAGTCTTACACGAGGAGGACAAAGCGCAAGACAAGGCGACGTGTGAGGCGAAACGCAGCAACGGCTAGATATTTATTTGATGACGTGACACCCGAACCCGAACGGCCATGCGCAGCCATCCAATACGCGCGTTCGCCCGCTCGCTGCACGTCTCGTCTACCGCACGGCACCTGGTTGGACCCAACGACCCCGTCTCAAACCTCCGTCCGATCATATACACGGACACACCTGCCCCGCTATCCCATGTGAACCACCCCTACTCTCTCAACGAGTTCACAGACATCCCCCATGACCATACCCTAGAGCTGCAGTACAAGCTTGCCCGCGAACGGCTCGATGCGTTCAATCATAACTACTGGACAGACGTATATTGTTCCGTTTCGATCCGCTGCACCCGTGTACTCAACAACCATCAGAGCAACACTCGTTTCGAAGCTGCCAAACAGTCCGTCCTGGCGTCTCTTCCCGAGTCTACACCACCCGAGATGCATGAAAACGCCCTTTCGGAGTTCTACAAAAAGTGGGTGATGCAGGAGAAGACAAGGCAGGACGAGTACTCCGCCGAGTGGAGAAAGCGCAATTGGGACAACATTCGCCTCGCCGCCCGCGCAGAGTTTCAGCGCTTCAAACAGCGCGTTCTATAGATACAGGTTAAGGTGACACGGAAAGCATCACAGGATGGATATGCTCTAAGGAAACAGTTCACTGGATTTCGTATCCTAGTTCCTCCATCGCCAGCTCCCTGACCCTGAAGTAGACATCATCCAACTTCATTTTCTCCACGACCGAACTTTCAGTCCTGAAATCTCTCGCTAGCTCACCCACTACCTCGGCTGGCATACCAGGAAACCGTGACGATGTTTCCGGCATAAGAGGCACAGGTAGACATTGCGAAGGGTCACAATCGAAACCTTCTGGCATTGTTTCGTTTGGCGAGGTTGATGCGATCGTTGGCAAAATTAGGATGAGGGTGTGGTACAGTGCGGTCGCGCAGAAACGGGCCTTGAGTTGAACATCAGAGACATTGGCCGTTTGACGGATCGTATCCCAGCTGTATGGCATTTTCGGTAAATACGAATAGGCATGTGAGGAGAGTAGGCGTACTCATCGTGACAGTACACTCGGCACCAAGCCCTTCTGAACGACGACAGTCGTCGAGCATCAGGGGTGTCCTAAAAGACATTCAGCGTCACGCGTATGAATAGACGCAGAATAATCACATCAGCTCTTGCAAGCAGGTGCAGCGCCGTTGAAAAGTCATCTATGTTGTTCGTGTTATCTTTGAGCGTGAGCACATCCACCACAGCCTCGACGTTCAATACCTTCCCCTGCAAAATGTCCCTCACATGGCTTTTGAACACCTGTCCGGACCGTCACTCGAGTGTGCCGGCCACATCGCTCCAACACGCACCATGATGAGACCTTTGCGCTCGCTCTCCCTGAGCTTTGTCGCCTTTGAAGATAGGATAACATCTACTTGCGCATCCAGGCTATTTTTTTGTTTCCCCCGCAGAGAATTCACTGCTTCTTGGAAGTCTGCGAGGAGCTTTTCTTGCACGGCAATAAAGTCCAAGCTATCGTGAAATGCTACGCAGAAGTCAGGGGTGACAAACAATAATCTTGAAGTGGACCAGACTGCACCATCAACCATCCTGTCGTCCAGGGTTCCGCCTTCTTGCAAACTCGCAAGCTGAGACAGCTTTCCAAGTGAAAGCATAAACTGGACAGCACAGTAAGGAGCCACAACGAATGGGACAACTCGAAAAACGTACATGTTTTACACCGAGCTCACTTGCCCCTTTCGCCTCTCCGAACAGCCTCTTACTGGCATCTCCAAACCTGTCCCTCCCCATGTCGTTGACCCAGGCGATGCCATTGTACTCTGACCTTAACACCTGCTCGTCGCCCTCTTTCCCCTTGCCCTTTTCGTCCCTCAGGAACAACTTGTCCATGATAGGACTCCATACGCTCTCCTCTGCGAAGACGACACGAGTCTCGCCGTGTTCGATGCACCATCGGACTACTTCATTACCAAATGCATCGCCGTACCTGGCAAGATAATCTTTTATGAGCGGTTCTTGAGGGTTTGAGGTGGGTGGGTACGGCGTTGGACGGAGAAGAAGCGAAGCGAGGGAAGGAAAATCGGTGTACGTGGTCGCGAGGGCAAGGGCTTGCTGGAGGTGCGAAGTTACACCTAAAACGCGGGTTCTGTCATAAAGTCGACGAGAAATATGATCAGAAAGTAACATACGCAGCGTCTCAAGGACCTCAGGCCGGAGCTGCAGAAACCTGTCTTCGAGTTCCTTTCTCTCCCTCTGCGAGGTTAAATCATCGACCACGATTGGGCTGGGCAGAAGAGATACATTAGCCAATGTATAGGGAAAATAAAGTGCACTTGCCTTGCAAGCCAATCCAACCTCTCCTGGACACACACAAACAATAGCGTGGCTAGCTCGGGTAGCATATCCACCACATCTTTTGCAGTGTTGTTACCCCCGTTATCCCTAGCCACCTTTGTCACGGCATCAACAAGGTTTAGGATTGCATCAATGACCACTGGTCTGCTTGTCCACGGTTTGATCATGGGCAGCTCAACGCCATACACGCCGAGGTTATATGCGCGGTAGGAAAGCGCCGCTTGAAGCGTTCCCTAGGAGCCAATTAGATGCTCTGACAATCAGAAAGATGGAGACGACTGACCACAACAGCTCCACCAAGCTCCTTCAAGGCCCGCGTACCCCCAAATCCACTCCCTTCCAACTGACCCAAGTAATTCACCATGAACACTAATAATTTTCCGATGTCAGACACATGATACTTGAAGAAATCACGCGTTATATCTTGTGTTGGGGTCGGCTGGAGCGACGGAGATGTGGGATCAGAGGAAGGGGTTAAAGAGGACGACGTATGAGCAGTGAATGCATGAATGGTATCCGTGATAAGAGAATGAAGTGCGCCGGCACTATGTCGTACCGATCTCAGAAACTACATCAGAGCGCTCAAAAGTTGACTCACTCAATGTGTTCATTAAGTCTGACCCAGAGCTGGTGGCACGCGTAAAGCTTTTCAGCATCAACTGCTAAGCGCTGACGGCTTCGCTGAGACATCTAGAGGGTTACATGAGTCAGTAACTTTTCATACAGCGGTGGCGAAGGAGGATCAAGTTGATCAAGAAACAAATGACGCGACACTAACCTTTCCCAAAGCGCCATTATCATTGATAAACCTGATAAGCCAGCTCAGCCGCTCTTTTCGCGCGGTCAGCTGGTATGTCAGATCGTGGTTCGGTCGGACAATTTCGGCATCTGGGGAAGTAGCTGGTTAGTCAATACTCTATGCCAAACAGCTCGTGCAGTGAAATAAAGCAAAATAACAAAACTAGAACTTACCACTGGCCACTACTGATGCACTGATCCCTTCTGCGGCGCGCATGAGCGCTTCTCCGTCGAGCACCGGAGAAGGTGGGAGAATGAACTGTAAAGGGTTGGCCGGGATAGGGGAATATAAGATGGCCTGTTTCAAGGTAGCTCGGAGCAGATTTGGGAGAGACCTATCCCACAGCATGTCGATGTGGGGGATTGCGCACGAAAGACAGAATACCACTCACTCGGCCTTGAAAGCCTGCACTTTTTCTGTGTCGAGTGAGATTCTTAGCATCGATTCGGCTGTTACTACCAAGACCTCGGCTTCAACTACACCATCTCTACCGTTAGTGTCCATGCTATTGTCAGGGTCCATGTAGTCGAGAGTGGTAACAGGAGGGAGTGTAGAAATTGCGATAAATCGGTCACTTGAAGACTTGAGAACAAGCCGATCATGGTAGGGTGTATCTAATGTAGATGAATGAGATACAGTACAAGTAAATGCAAAAGCAACTAGTACATACCTCGAGCACAGAAGATCACTACCTCACCGAATAACACCGCAATGGTTGCTCCTTCGGAAAGGAGCGCCAACCGTGGATGCGCAGGCGGAGAAGCAGCATTCTAATACAAGTTCCATGGAAATAAAAAGCAGTAAGCACTGGACGAATCTGAGTGCACGGGAGACACTTACAGCAACATAAGGCACTATAATAACACCATCCACGCCCCAAGAATCTCCATGTGCCACCAAGCGCAGGATAGCATACACCCTACGAGGTCCGAAGCTAAACTGATCAACAATCATTGCACCAGGATCCCTCTCTGCACCTGCAGAAGCATAAGAAACCAGGAGCACGAGCGTGTTTGGACTAGTCGTCCTATCATCAACAGGATTTCACACTTTCAGTGAAGGCTCTTACCCCTCAACGGCAAGATCAACACCCTCGAGATCGTCTATCCCGATTCCACCAATTGCCTCCCGCACGACATCCGCCACGTCCGCCTCGCCCTTGAGCTCTTCCGCTCCTAGTGTCCATTGTTGAATTCTGGTGTCAACCAAAGCAAACATATTGCTCCCAGATGATGCAAGCGCAACGACATTACCAGGCTGCGGTCGTACCGCAGGGGACGACGCCGGCCATCCCAGCAGGCGCGAAAGAGAAAGTGACGAGGCGGATGTTGGAGGAGCAAAAAGACGCACGGTGAGGCTATATTTTCCACCTTGAGAGGTAATCCCCAACCGAAATATCCTTCCTGTGGATGTGGCCGCAAGGTACGCATACCCTCCTCCTGATCCTACCGTGTGAACCTTGAGATCGGCTCGAACAACATACGAGACATATTCTTCTTCGGATGGCTCGAGAGGAAGATACGCCGCCTCAAACGTGCTTCCCCCCGAGAGACCGGAAGAGATTGAAGGCCAAAAACGCGTCGCTCCTGCGGGGGAGACGAGGATGAGACCTGGTTCAATGGAGCGAGAGCGGGAAGGAACAATAGCGTGATGTGGTGCGATAGGTGTGACATTTGCATGACTGGGAGAAGAAGGAGGACACGGAAGAATGTAGCATGTTGGACTTGGAGAGGTCGGCTTGAGCGTAGCATGCGACCAGAGGAAACACGTCTTTGCGGAGGTGACGAGTGTGTACCCAGAGGTAATGTCCACGCACCCCGTGTGCGAGTCAGCCAGGAAATCTATATGCAGTGAACATGATGAATGAGTAGGTCTGCTCGTGACGACGCGTACCTGTGGACCGAAGAGCTTGTTTGACTTCAACTGGTAATGTACCATACAACCTGGCTGTTAGTTCCTCTGTTTTGGCGAACACTGTGTCTTTTTGGCCCGCCGACCTCTCCGGTTGGGCATATGTTGGAGTTTCATCGACCTCCATACCGGACTCTGCCACCGAGCGCGGAGGAGTAGCAGCACTGGGTGCGACACGGTGAGCCCCAATGACTCTGCGCGGCCGAGGCGACGTCCCGGACGACGGCCGCGGTGTTGCATACTGATGGGTCCTTCGAGGCGGGGGTGAAGCGTGCGTCGCCATCGAGTTTGTGGTGGTTGTAGTTGGAAAGGCTTTAGCTTGGACCACAAACACACTGAGATGTCTACTCTCTCCGCTCCAACCGGTTTCCGCTCTCTTCCTCTGCCACTTATCCAGCTGTCCTTGGCTGCCGTCTTGAAGTGTGGACAGTCATTTAGGTGGGCAAGTTACCCAGTTTCTGACCCTTCAGCGGTACCCCCAGCGCATGAATACCGGTTCTGTCTCCGGGACCGTGTTGTTTGTTTGAGACAGTCTTCCGACGCCCTCTTTTACCGCTCTGTCTTTCCCGACGGATGTTCTGACCCAGCAAAACTCGACGCCCGCGAGGAAGAAACACTCCTTTGGCTCAAAGACTATTTCCAACTGGACGTCGAGCTCGTCGAGCTATACGACGAATGGAGCAAACGTGATCCCGTCTTTCGCAACATTCGATCCCGTTTTTCTGGTATCCGCGTACTGCGACAGGATCCTTGGGAGAACCTCGTCTCGTGAGTTTACGGAAAGCATGGCTCTTGAACTCGACACGATTGCATTAGATTTGTCTGCTCTTCAAATAACAATATCGCACGTATAACAAAAATGGTCCAGACCCTCTGCAAGCACTACTCGCCACCTCTCTTGTCCCTCGAACCCCCGGTCCTCGACTCTGACGGTACGTCGAAAGATGTAACCTACCACCCGTTTCCACCTCCAAGTACCCTTGCTGCGCCCGAGGTCGCAACGAAACTTCGGTCGCTTGGCTTTGGATATCGTGCAGATTTCATTCAGCGGACGGCGAAGATGCTTGTTGATGAACACAGTACCGCTACGACAGATTCAAGCGAACTGTGCGGTATTGAAGCTCCAGAGAAGTGGTTAATGAGCCTGAGGGATTCAGATACCCTGGAAGCAAGAGACGAGTTGCTTAGATTTGTCGGCGTCGGCCGCAAAGTTGCTGATTGCATTCTGCTCATGAGCTTGGATAAGGTACCCTCAGTTTTCCAGCTCGTGGAATAAGCTCTAACCTCTGTGATAGAGAAAGGTTATACCAGTGGATACTCATGTTCATCAGATCGCGGCCAAACACTATGGGTTTCGTTCTCTTGGAAGCTCAAAGAAAGTTGCTATGACTCCCCGACTATACGAAGAGATCAGCAACAAACTAGCCGATACTTGGGGAGAATACGCTGGCTGGGCGCATACCGTGCGTAATCAGTACCAAATATCCTCTCCTGGTTTCACGGGAAATGCAGGTTCTATTTACCGCTGATCTGAAGGCCTTCTCGTCCTACGGAATACCGGCGTCTGCTTCTCCACTGGACACTACACCACGCTCCAGCCTCCTGCCAAGCAACAAACGGACGCGGTCTCCCGTACCACCTGACATAGACGAGCCTCAAGTAACTAAACCGCAAGACCACGATAATCGTTGCATAGGAGAGACCAGCCTCGCCGAGAGAGTCAAGAAGAGACGGAGGGCCTAATAGAGACTGTGGCTGTGTCACAATATAGTCTGCAGCTGTATCTCATCGCGTACTTATCTTGCAACATGTCCCATAATCCCGCCCAAGAAATCATAGACACGACACAAGAAAGCGAGCGAGAAGGCCGTTCGTCTGGGTCTGACATTGAACACCCAGGACACACACCACAGCCATCGTCGTCCAAACGCAAGAAGAAGAAAAAGACCAAAGCTACTAGGGCCTTAGAGCCGCAATCTATCGTAGATGTTGTCTCCCCAGAGAGCAAGTCTGCGCAAGGCAGCGGAATAGCTTCACGAGAGGCTGTCATGCAAGCGCTGAATCACTTGAAACTTATGGACACGCTGAAGGAAAAGGCGAGCAATACCGGAAAGAACGCTTTTGGAGAGCACAAGGTAGGAGCTCACACTTGACTACATTCTGCGTATCCACGCTTTCAAAGTTTTGGGCGACTCAGCCCGTCCCACAATTGGGTAAGTCAGGTCGTCTTGGTTTGAGAGCATGTTTCAACGATGGCTAGGTGATCAACCACCGGCTGAGGATGGTTACATCGAGCCCACAAAGAAAATCGAAGAAGTTCGCCAGGAGCCATATCCGTTGCCAAAGGATTTCGAATGGTCTATCCTCGATCTTAATGATCCCAAGCAGGTATGCACCAATACTCCATTGGCCTCCAATATCCGACGCTCGCTTCAGATAAAAGAGGTGTACGATCTACTGTCGCTAAACTATGTCGAGGATGATGAGGCTGCCTTCCGCTTCAAGTACAGCGCCGAATTCCTTGAATGGTGAATATCTCGTTTCATCACTATAGGACAAAGAATTTATGCTACGTAGGGCACTCAAACCCCCAGGTTATGTCAAAGAATGGCATGTCGGTGTGAGAGTATCTTCAAACAAAAAACTCGTTGCCTTTATCTCCGGTGTGCCAATGACCCTTCGCGTGCGTCAAAAGTGAGCATTCTAGCACCCTCGTGTTACCATGGCTCTGACACACCCAGTGTCTTCCACGCGAGCGAAATCAACTACCTTTGCGTCCACAAAAAATTGCGTTCCAAACGGCTCACCCCTGTACTCATTAAAGAGGTCACACGACAAGTCAATCTCTGTGGGATCGCTCAAGCGATCTATACCGTTGGGCTTTTCCTTCCTACCCCGGTTGCAACTTGCCAGTGCGTCTCTTTTATACCTATCAAGTGGTTACTATCTCATGTTCCCGCAGATACTTTCATCGTTTGATCAACGTACCCAAACTCATCGATATAAAATTCGCCTACGTTCCCCGCAATATGACACTTGCGCGCATGATCCGGAACTACAAAATCGATCCACAGACTACGCTACCTGGTCTTCGCGAAATAGAGGAGAGAGACGTACAGGAGGTGGCAGATTTGTTCGCGCGGTATATGGAGCGGTTCGATATGGTACCCCTTATGACCATCGATGAACTGCAACACCAATTCCTTAGTGGGAGGGGAGAATTAGAACACCCTGTTGAAAATGGAAGAAGGCCAAAACAGGTAGTATGGACATATGTTGTTGAGGTGAGTGGCGCCGTGCTCAAGATTCCACCCTGCGATCTTGTTTGAACGCAGGATCCCGAAACACATCGTGTGACCGATTTTTTCTCATTCTACTCCCTTCCATCAACGGTGATCAACAGCCCTAAACACGATGTCGTCGAGGCGTGTTACCTTTTCTACTACGCGAGCGATGTCGCATTTGGGTCTGGGGAAGACACAGAGGCGAAACTGAAGAATAGGCTCAACCGGTTGATCGGAGATGCCGTGATTACTGCCACCCAGGCAAAATTTGACGTATTCAATGCAGTCAGTTTGATGGACAACATGAGTTTCCTGGAGGACCTCAAAGTAAGCTTGTCATATATTTTACTTGGCTGGTATTCTCTAACGCTGGTTCTAGTTTGGTGCGGGTGACGGTCTGCTCAATTTCTATCTGTACAACTGGAGAACGACACCTATGGCAGGCGCTACACCTCTTGGTGAGGTGAAGGCTGGGAGAGGTATTGGTGTGGTGATGCTCTAGGCCGGCGTCTACAAGGAAGCTCATTTTTTGGCCGAATTCGCTGTCGTAGCACAATCAGAAGATCATGCTTGTTTAAACTGGCTCTATATGAACACATCTGTACATATGCCCCATTCATCACCTACAATGTTCAATCACTGTCGATCTCGATAACATCATCATCATCAATACCCCAATCAGGGGTAGGACTCCGCGGCTTAGGTTGCGGTTTAGCCTTAGAAGACGTGCCAAGTGAACGGCCCCGGAAGCTCGGAGGGACGTGGTGTGATCCCGGCGAACGAGAACCCAGGGTTTGACCACTACCCCACGATTTCTGGCTGTCCTGCGATTGAGAAGGGGTTGCCTTTTCTTTTCCCTTTGTTGATGTCTGGACAGGTCGGCCGTTGAGTGTGTTGCCAGAACCGATAAATGTTTTCTGAAATCAGGCTGGCATGAATAGTAGCAGACATACTATAAACAAGATACGCACAGGACTCGACGAAGGCGGAGATGTTGATGATTTGGGCTCCGGAGGCGTGTATGGGACGGCATTGAAACCAAAAAACAGCTTTCCAAAAGGGATATTCAACGCTGCAGGAACCTTGGCTTCAGATTCCAACATTTCACTCGTGACAACTTTCTTCTTGCTGCAAAAGAAACATCAGCAGGCTGACCCACCAAAAGCATACCAGGACAAACTCTGTGCGCGTGATCTTGCTCCCATCGGCAACGTCTTCCACCCCACGGTGACTGATGCCCTTCCCTTTGGTTTTTCGTCCTGCGAGGGTTTCGCCCTTGCCCTTGAAACTTTCCCAGTGGTCGCCACCTTTGCTCACAGTAGGAGTTCCGCTCGCGATAAATCCACCTGCAAGCGACGATGAGGGTCGAGACGACCCCGGTGATGATGAGTTGAGATCAATCTTGAGTTTCGAAGCCATTGTTGAAGGGGGGGGTGCTTTGGGTCGTTCGGGTTCCACGTAACCGACGGGTGGAGCGAAATCAACCTCGAGATCGGTGTCAATAACACATATCCCTGCTCCCCCAGGTGTAGCCTCCATCACAAGGAAGCCGAAAATCATTGAGTTGTAACATATTTCAATGATATCCCCTTGTGTGAGAGCAGAAAAGTTACGGAGTGCTTGTTCTAGACTGCACACCCATTAACTATGAAAAGGTGACATATGAATGGAAACTTGACATACACTGCCTTAGGATCTGAAATCTCGAGAAAGTGGACGGTTTGAGGTTGTAGTTTGATGAATTTGCCTTTCGGGATTTCTATGCCGGTGATTCGAATAGGATCACCTTCCTCGAGACGCAGCGTCTTCATCATCCAATACGGAAGATGCACAATCCCTTCTTCTGCAATAAACTCTAAGACGCCCGCATGTGTAGATGCTGCTGGATTCGAAGGATTACGGAGTTGAAACATCCAGGGCAATTCGAGATCCAGGCTTGTGAGGTGAGCTAATGCAGATGGTGGCATGACAACTGGTGGTTGAAGGAATGAGTATCAGGTGGATAGACGCGCGGTCTACTGGACACACTCTTTCCGCCGTATGATAGATTCTCTCGCTCCTTTCCAGGGAGCATAGCGACGCTGTAAGCCTTCAAATATTCGTCGTAAGCCCTGGGCGGGGGCCGTCCGACTCGGGGGCCGAGTGGGCCACCAAAACCTCTGCAATGAACCAAGGTAAGAGCAGGAAAGGTTGAACGCCAGGGATGCTCACTGGGCCAACTGGGCGAGCAGCCCCGCTGGGCCACCAAAGCCATTCTGATTACCAAACTATGGTACCTGTGAGTAGAGTAGTACAGTCCAGAATGTGGTGCTCACAAAATCCATGGAGAAATGTGGTCAGAGAACAAGAGAGACTTGTGTTGTGGTAAGCCGAGCGTACGCAACGCTCCTTTTGCGGCAAAGCCCGTGCCACCGATTCAAGAACGAGTCGATTCAGACTCGTCCGATATCAATGGCAACAAAAGCTGCTCCAGCTGTACCTTCCGGCTCTAATGCTGCCTTCAAAGACAAGGCGAGTATCAACTACTTGCTTCACTTGTTTCAAGCCTCACAGAGCGCATGCAGGGTAAACCCATGGAACTCCGCATGTCGAACATGGTGGCTGCCAAGGGTCTGTTTCTCGTGTCAGCTCCACCTGCCTTGTTCACGATCTTGCGTAGCTATCAGTGACGCTGTTCGCACGTCTCTCGGACCACGGGGAATGGACAAGATGGTATCAACCTGCCGATCTCTCACCAGTGCTCTGAAGATGTTGATCACATCGTAGATCCAAACTGCTAAAGGCGAGGTGATTATAACAAACGACGGCGCAACAATCCTGCGCAGTATTCAAGCACTACATCCTGCAGCTAAAATGGTAATCTGCATCGAGCATTTTGCTGCGGTGACTTAACTATTTCTCCAGCTCGTTGATCTGTCCGCCGCTCAAGATGTGGAGGCGGGTGATGGTACAACCTCAGTTGTTGTCTTGGCAGGTAGCCTTCTCGGTGCAGCAGAAAAGATGCTCCTGAAAGGAATTCACCCAACGATCGTTGCGGAATCTTTTCTCAAGGCATCTGTAAAAGCCGTGGAGTACTTGACGGAAGTATCAATTCCGGTAGACTTAAACGACAGGGCCAGCCTACTTCGCGCGGCCAGCACATCGTTGAACTCCAAGGTTTGTTTGACAGCTATACTATGTCAAGTGATTCATTGTTTCCGTGAAGATTGTCTCTCAGTATTCTTCGACGCTTGCGCCTATCGCTGTTGCTGCTGTGACTCGTCTCGTGACACCTCAATCGTCGAGTGTTGACCTCAGAGACATCAGAATTGTTAAGAAAGTTGGCGGTACGATCGAAGACACTGAACTTGTGGACGGTGTTGTCCTGAACCAAAACGTTGTTGTTTCTGCTGGTGGACCTACCCGCGTGGAAAAAGCCAAGATTGGTATAATCCAATTCCAGCTTAGTGCACCAAAACCCGATGTGAGTCTCCTCACATCCCTCGGTATATTTTTGAACGTATTCGAAACCCAGATGGACAACACGGTTGTTATCAATGACTATCGTCAAATGGATAAAGTTATCAAAGAAGGTCGTCAGTACCTCCTCAACATCTGCAAGAAGATTAAGAAAGCAAACTGCAACGTTCTCCTTATTCAAAAATCCATTCTACGAGATGCGGTCGATGACACTTCCCTCAGTTTCCTCAAACGTCTCAACATTTTGGCTGTCAAAGATGTTGAGCGTGATGAGATCGACTTTCTCTCGAAGAGCCTGGGATGCAAGCCGATTGCGGACATCGAAGCGTTCACAGAGGACAAGCTCGGGTACGCTGATTTGGTTGAGGAGACATCCCAAGCTGGAGCAAAAGTCGTCAAGATCACTGGCGTCAAGAACAGGGGTCGCACGGTCAGCATTCTCGCAATGGGCGCTAACAACCTTGTCGTAGAGGAGTGTGAGCGTAGCCTACACGATGCCCTTTGTGTCGTCCGCTGCATTGTGAAGAAGCGGTATGTCCCCAGTCCTTGATCAACGCAATGTTTATGTTGTCTCAGGGCCCTCATTTGCGGTGGTGGCTCGCCCGAGATCCATGTCTCTCGCCTCCTTTCGCAGTACGCCCAATCGCTGAAAGGCATGGAAGCATACTGCTTCCAGGCATATGCAGATGCTTTGGAAGTTATCCCTACCACCCTCGCCGAGAACGCAGGCCTAAATCCTATTGCGATTGTCACGGAATTGCGCAATCGACATGCTCTTGGCGACCGTAATGCAGGCATTAACGTTCGGACCGTGAGTTTGCATTGATGATATTAAGGAATGCTACTGAAGATCGATTCAGGGCTTGATTTCCAACATTCTGGAAGAAGACGTCGTGCAGCCTTTACTTGTGTCGACTAGTGCGATTGAGTTGGCGACAGAAACAGTTTGTCTGTTGTTGAAGATTGATGACTATGTACAAGCTAGATAGTGGGACGAAGAAACCTATCAGCGTCCTTTTCATCATCCTGATTCCTCAGATTGACATGTACCAGTACTACAGTATCCTTGCGTAGAGAACTGATGCAAAACGTGAGTTCAGGTGAAAAAAGTAAGTGCCAGGACCGTGGATTGAACACGGGACCTCCAGAACTTCAGTCTGTTGCTCTCCCAGCTGAGCTACCCCGGCGACGTAGTCTTGACCAAATTTATACCTGTAAACACCTTTTGAGTTAGCTGGCTTCATTTGGTACACTCTATTCACCGCTGTCACCTCGGAGGAGGACATCAATCAGCAAGTATGTCCGGCGCAGGCCCTCGCGAGAACATCTTTGCTACACGGATGGCATTAACAAACATGAAGCTACGTCTCAAAAGTGCCGAGACGGGGCACTCCTTGCTCGCAAAGAAGCGCGATGCCCTAACCACGCGATTCAGAGCGATCCTCAAGAAAGTAGATGAGGTGCGTCGAATATACCACACTGATGGCCGCTCAGGGCTAACTGAAACCATTTCCAGGCCAAACGTAAGATGGGTCGCGTGATGCAGCTTGCATCGTTCTCAATGGCCGAGGTCTCGTATGCGACGGGCGACATTGCCTACCTCGTTCAGGAGCAAGCAAAACTAGCGACATTCCGTGTCAAGGCGACGCAAGAGAACGTTTCGGGGGTGCTTTTGCCAGCCTTCGAGGCCGATCGTGTTTCTGGCTCAGGTATAACTACCTGCTTGCTCACAGTTGTCATGTCGTTGACGGTCTTCTAGATTTTAACCTTACGGGTCTCGGACGTGGAGGCCAACAGGTTTTGCGAGCCAAGGAAGTTTATGCTAAAGCACTGGAGACGCTTGTGGAACTTGCATCACTCCAGACTGCTTTCATGATACTCGACGAGGTCATCCGAGCTACAAACCGCCGCGTGAATGCGATCGAGCATGTTATCATCCCGAGAATCGACAACACTATCAAGTATATTATAAGTGAATTGGATGAGATGGATCGCGAGGAATTTTTCAGGCTAGTCTCCGTTTGTAGTCCGTTCAGCGGACCCAGGGTTGATCGGCGAATAGATTGAAGAAGGTACAGGGGAAGAAGAAGAAACAAGCAGCAATCGCTGCCGCTGAAAAACAGGCTGCAGATGCTGAGAAGAGGCCTGTAAAGTCAATCAAGACCCACGAGATATCCCAGGGCACTATACAAGAGAATGTGGTGGAAAGCATTGTAGCCGAGGGGAGTGCCACGGCAGAGGTTGAAGAAGTCATAATTGAGGAGGTGCCAGTTCAAGAAGATGCAGTTGAAGAAACTGCAGTTGCAGAGCCGGAGGAAGCTGCTGTAGACTTACTGAACACCAAGGACGAGGACGTGATTTTCTAGTTCATCTGAACACCCTTACTTTCTTTTTGCAACATGGGAGTATGATGCATGTCGTGTGTGAAGCGACGCATAGATACATGGAAGTTTTATGGAATGCGGTGTAGTAAGTAAGGCGGAAAGGAATATCGGATGGTTTACTTGTCGAGAGTGAGTCAAGCATACGACCGAATGAGATACGATAACCTACGTCAACCATCTCGACGTCGTCGGATTTTTCGTTCTTCTTTCTGTCCTTGCGATCCAAGATTGCTCGTCTGTAAGGAAATTTAGGCAAAAGGTTCAAGTTCAAGATCAGGTCGACAGACCTGTCTTTGTCGAGCTTGAGGCTAATGATGACAACCTTGGAGGGATGGACACCGATGGGTACGGCCGCACCGTTGGATTTATCACGCTGTACGCGGTCGACATGGATAACCCATTTCTTGCGGTAAACTTGCGTGACCTTTCCTTCCCGACCCTTGTATTTCCCCCGCACAATTCTAACCTCATCGTCCTTGCGAATGGGTACAGACCGCGTCTAAAAACGAGAGAAATGCAGTGGCGTCGGGGAAAAGAGAAACGACCACATACATTGTATTTTCCCCGTAAGTCCTTTGAAAGAGGTGAAGACATAATTTTACGGCGGACAGAAGAAGGGGCACTGAAGTGTGCCTTACGAGACTTGCGCCGCGAGGAGGAAACGTCTGTCAAGTAACGCGATGAGTGTCTCGAGTCTCAGGATATCCAATCGAGGTAACCCTCGGTCCATCCGTAGCATACCCTGCCCATCCAACATATTACTAGTCGATAAACGGCGACATCCAATGGAAAATGGAACGATACGATGAAAAAATGAACTTACCAGGGTTATACTTCATCTTGATCTCGAGGATGTCGGTGACAACGTCGGCGGCTTCGCAATGCGTGGATAGGGAACGAGTTATTTGGTTCGAAGTTTGGGCACCGGAGTTTGCCGAGCACACATCACTGGGACGCAAACCTCACTTGACGAAATGCCTGCTGACAAGGTGCGCCCAACTAAACTCAAGTTCAAAGGGGACAAGACAAAGAAGAAACGGAAGAGGGACGACGATGAGGATGGTTTTAGTAAACAGAGGCGCATAGAGGAGGAGGAGGCTCCCGACACCTGGGTCTTGCCAGAATCTCCAGCAGAAATACGCGGACCTACCTTCATCATGCATCCCTCGGATCCCTCCCCAATCTCCGTAAATTTCGACTCGACACGGAACAAGATCATCCTGCATCCCCTTGACAAGGAGGGCGCATCTGAGTCGGCTACCTTACTCGATCGCGAACCAGCAGAGATTGCCCAGGTATGGGTTACGACGCGTGTCGCTGGCTCGCCTACAATTAACCTTCGAACTGGAACCGGAGAGGGAAAGTTCCTATCCTGTGACAAGCACGGAATTGTCTCGGCAAATAGGGAAGCTCGTGGTCCAGAAGAGGAGTGGACTCCAGTGGTTTTGCCCGACGGGATGGTTGCCTTCATGAACGTGTATGAAAATTATCTCAGCGTGGATGAAGTTGCAGGAGGTGCTCTACAACTGCGAGGTGACTCTGAAGAAGTTGGTTTCAGAGAACGCTTCTGGATAAAAGTCCAAAGCAAATACAAGAAAGAAGTCCATGAGGAGAAGAAGAAACGAGAGGCTGGATCGGAGACCACTACCATAGATGAGGCAAGTACAAAGTAAGTCTCTCTTTGTCTTTTCTCATAAAAGACATTTGACGGTGGGTTTTTAGCCGTCTCTATCAGGCTTGGGGTGCAGGCCGGTCTGTTACTTCAAAGGACGACAAGAAAGAGGTATGTTTAGATATCTTTGCGACAATTCGAGTAACGTTTTTGCGCAGTTGAAACGTGCTCAAAGAGAAGGCCGGCTGGCTGAAGCAATGCTGGATCGCAGATCGAAGCTCAAGAGGTATGTTCCTTCAGTATTACTTAGTGGATTGTTCACTTAATCCGTTCAAGTGATCGATTCTGCTGACGGGACATGCAACTATCTGTACATGTAATCCATATACAAATATTATGAAGCTGTATCTGGCACGAGGTCATCTATACGACCAGAGCGTCATCTACAAGAGTTTCTGGCCATTGTCTCATAATTTCCGGGACTGGCTCTCGCAATGGGGAGCCAGCAATCGAAACGTATCAAACCTGGCAAATTTCTCATCGTTATGTTGTCAGCCGCCGTTACAGCAATCTTATGTGCCACGTTCCTCCCATTGCTACGGTGAGTATAATGTTGGAGATTGGCCAATGACTGATAGCGTTCCTTACTGAAGCCTGGTAGTTGAAATGATGCCTTCTACGGTACTAATGCGTTGTCGACCACGAAATGGGGTTTCCAGCTTTAATTTTCAACTTCACAGATGAACTTGGTTCTTCCTGTTCCCTAGAGATATTCTCCACGCAGAAAAAATAATGTAGGACGGGCGTGATGACATAAACCATCAAGCGTATACGAATATCGAGTATTTGTTCGACCAATTTGCGTGGCCACAAACAGTGGGTTCGCCTCTTAGCGCTGATCGTTATTCATCAGTGTTACTCAGTATATGATACCTGTACCGACACTCTTGAATCACGAGGTTAGTGTATGGGCATTCGAAGAAAACTGATCCTGATCGCAGGGGGGAACACACCCTCATGCTGGATAGATGATTCGCATATCCGCATACGATACGGTACAAGGAATGACCGGGACCAAATCATGTGGTTCACACATAGAAAGGTCTTATCACACCTGCACTCTCATGGATTTTGGTACGGACCGTATCCGTTAAACTCTTTGGGGGAGGTTGCACGCACCACAAGGCGCTTTAGCTGATAACGGTCAGCAGACGCATGGTCCAGTGCAAAGTTATACTCGACAGCAAACATACACTTGGCACTTCGGGTGCTTTTGCACGGGAGAAGTTTTATTATCGTTATCTCCGTCCACCGCGTGGGTCGCAGAAGTAGGTCGTCCGAGTATGACGATTTGGTAGTTTGCTGTGCGTGCTGGTACTTCAGTCTAACATGCACATTTTGCGTCTTCAGATACGGGAGTTCCCCCGGAATTGTGCATGTGTTCTGGCCACCGCCAGCATAACTTCCATCTTAATGCTGGAAGGCTCACAGCTGCGCCACGTCATGAGGAAAGTGCTATTCATGATACTTAAGAGCTCTCGATTTCCCTCACTTGCCCAGCCCTCCGGATAGTCCATTATGTTCCCCTCTAAGACTTTATTGTCGTTGGTTCTTGTCAGCTTAGCCGTCATGGATGCCAGTCCCGTCGGTCGTGGCACTGGCAAGACCACTCTCAGCTTTGTTACGAGGATCAATGAGAGTGGCGCGCTCAATATTGCAGAGAAGGATCGTGCTCGTGCCAAGGCTCTCAGAGACGCGGGCTGCCTGGGTAAACGCAGCGAGTCTTTTGGTGTTACCAATGGTGCAGTGACATATACTGCTCAAATTGGAGTCGGCAGTCCCGCAACCGATTGTATGTACATTATTCACCGTGCCGGATAAATGAACTCAGCAACCGTAGACACGCTTGTGATTGATACCGGAAGCTCCAATACTTGGGTCGGAGCCTCTAAGGCATACTCTCCGACTAGTACCAGTAAAGATACTGGGAATGCCGTCGTACGTTTTTAACGCACTTATGCCATTTCTTGCGTCGCGCTGAAGCTCTATCGCAGTCAGCGTCTTATGGCACCGGAAGTTTCAGTGGAGAGGAGTGGACGGATACTCTCACTCTCTCCTCCGGTCTGGTCATTCCAGATCAATCAATTGGAGTTGCTAGCTCATCGATCGGTTTCTCTGGGGTTGATGGTATCCTCGGCGTTGGCCCCGTCGACCTTACACGGAATACAGTCAACAACGTCGCGACGGTCCCCACAGTATTGGATAACCTTCTCGCTCAAGGAACGATATCTGAGGAGGTACTCGGAATCTACTATGTCCCGGCTTCAGAGTCGAGCAGCACTGGGACGCTCACGTTTGGCGGATACGATAGCTCACTCATCTCCAGCTCAGTGGATTATGTATCGCTTACGACCACCTCGCCTGCGTCCAACTATTGGGGTGTCGACCAGTCGATCAGTTATGACGGCATCACCATCCTGTCATCGACCGCCGGAATTGTCGATACCGGCACCACCCTCATTCTTGTTGCGACAGGCGAGCGATATGCTAACGGTGGCTGATCACGCACGAATCATTTACATTACTACCCGTAGATGCGTTCAATTCATACCAATCTGCGACAGGCGGTACATTAGATTCTACCACCGGCCTTTTGACAATATCTCCCTCTCAATATTCGGCTCTGAAGACGTTGACATTCAACATCGGGAGTAAGGCCTACCACCTCGCGCCCAATGCACAAATCTGGCCCCGTTCGCTTAATAATGCGATCGGTGGTAGCTCTGGCTCGATCTACCTGGTCGTCGGAGATATTGGCGGCCAGTCTGGATCCGGGCTCGACTTTATCAACGGGTATACTTTCCTGTGAGTATTCGTTTGCATTCCAGTTCTGCAGGCGATAACTGGTGTATCCATTTCAGCGAACGCTTCTACAGCGTTCTCGATGCTACCAACGGGCGGGTTGGCTTTGCTACCACACCCTATACCGAGGCGACCACCAACTAATTGTCGCTTGTGAAACTGGTTCGGTCGTCCCGATTGTATAACCTCAAGAATAAAGAGTACCTTTGAGAAGAATGTATCATCTGTGACGTCTGATTTCGTGTTTGGATGTAGCGGTGTCCCTTGAACGAGTCTTTGATTTACAGTAAAGTCACCCACTGACGTCACGTTGGTCGACAGTGAGAAATGTATTCGAATTATATTTGGAGGGAAAAGTCGACATGCATTCATCAAATACGTGCATCTTCGTTCCTAACAAATCCAAACAATCACCAAACCCCTCACACCCAGGTTGCACTCAGGCTTAACTTAAATCTTTCGTATGGACGACTATTCTACAAACAAGGCAGCGCCCGAGGGTTTGCCTTTTGTTGGCGGCCTTTCCAATGTTGGGCTCGTGGTCGTCTCTCTTGCAGTCGTCCTTTTCCTTCTCTTAGGTCCGTTTAATGAGTTCGCCTCATTCTGCACGAGTCTAACTCGGACCTAGTCATATCATTTGCTCAGAAAAAGTCAAGGTCTAAAGGTGATGCTCTTCTGTTAACTGGACCCGCAGACTCGGGCAAAACTGCCATACTGTCTAATGTCAGTTCACCACGTGTTTGCTAAAGACCGTACACAACTGATGGCGGAAAAGATTAGTTGGCTTACAGTCAGACTTTGCCATCGCATACATCACTGCAGACAAATTTGGCCCAAATAACGATATCACCCACCAAGACGTTGCGCGTGATTGATATACCCGGACACCCACGTATTCGCGACCAGTTTCGAGCGCATCTCAAGGAAGCCAAGGCCGTAGCATTCGTAGTCGATTGCAGTACCATATCGCGCAACGGTCCTGTGGTTGCCGAGTATGTCTCTTGTTTTGATTTTACGTTCGAGGGTGACGTGACGAATACTATCAGACATTTGCATCTTATTCTGCACGCATTCACATCACTTCCTCCGACGCAGTCTCGACCAACACTTCTCATTCTCGCACACAAAACAGATCTTCTCAAAGTCGGTGCTTCGTCCAGCTCAGTAAGCGAAGTTGCTATAACACGAGTTCGAACGATTCTCGAGCGCGAACTGGAGAAGAGGAGGGTGTCACAATCAGGGGTAGTTGGGGTAGAGAGTCTGGGAGAAGAAGAGGAGGGAACGGAAATGGGTGGTCTGGAATGCAGCGGTGCGGCGGGCGAAGCATTCAAGTTTTCCGAGTGGGAGGGAGGGGACGTTGAGTTTGCTTCGACCTGGGTAAAGGTTGGAGATGAAAAGGGCCAAGATGGATTGGAGGACTTGAAGGATTGGCTGACAAAGTAAACACTGCCAAACACGGTGATTACACATAAACAATTGACTTTTTCTGTTTACACCCAACGCAGTCTTTTAGACAGTGCCCGTTCAGTCCGGTTCCAGGGTGTACGCGGCGATTCTGTGACGCGGAGAGAGACGTGGTAAGGATTATGAGCACACGCACCTCTTCATGGTGCAGTGGGCGTCAGACTTTGCCTATATACACGAGCAATGCAACCGTTTCGATTTTTCATAGAGTGACTGTGACAGACTGACAAATACTTGTCACGTCACGCTGGCGCCAGGCTCACCAGTTTGCGCTTTTGACGTGTTCATTCTCATCCACCATGTTCATCATCAATTGGTTTTGGGACGTCCTCGCGCAGCTCGGTATGCCTCCGAATAACTGAGTTCTGTGGTCACCGTTACTCAGACTGTCACGTTCAAGGATTATTGCACAAGAACGCTAAAATCCTCTTCCTCGGTTTGGACAATGCTGGAAAGACTGTAAGTGCTAGTGCTTTCGCTCTACCCAGCAGCTAACTATGCACCTTGCAGACCCTTTTGCACATGCTCAAGAACGACAGACTGGCTACGCTGCAGCCCACACTCCACCCCAGTATGTGCTGTGTGCTGCCGCGCGTGTGCCCTCTGGGTCTGACGTATCCACATTAGCTTCCGAGGAACTAGCCATCGGCAATGTCAAATTCACCACTTATGACCTTGGAGGACACCAACAGGGTGCGTATTATGCTCTCTATACTATGGTGTATCAGCTAAGATGTCTGTCCTTAGCTCGCCGTCTGTGGCGCGACTACTTCCCCGAAGTCGATGGTATTGTTTTCATGGTCGACTCCGCCGATCACGAGCGTTTTGCCGAATCAAAGGCCGAGCTCGACGCATTACTCTCCATCGAGGAACTCGCCAAGGTTCCTTTCCTCGTTTTTGGAAACAAGATTGATGCACTTGGCGCTGTGAGTGAGGAAGAGCTTAGACACCATCTCGGTCTCTACCAAACGACTGGCAAGGTCAGTCTTATGCTGCGCATTTCGAGCGCATAAAGCGGGCGTTTATTCGATTACCTCAGGGCAAGGTACCGCTGAACGACATTCGGCCAATTGAGTTGTTCATGTGCTCGGTCGTCCAAAGACAGGGCTACGGTGAAGGTATGTCTCGCCACTCGACATCGTCTCTGTTAAAACAATCAATTCAGGGTTCCGGTGGATGTCTCAATACGTATGTGTTACTTTATATCCATTTGCCTGTATTGCTCACGTGTCGACAGATATGATGTTCTTTTGGAGGGGCTTCAGGAGAATCCGGAAACACTACAGCAGTACCTACCCGTGTTCTGATTTTGATCACTTACCTTTAGTGACATGCCCTGATTCTTTCCAATTATGCTTTCGTCTTGTCGGCCTGTTTCCTTCACTGCGAGGCGCTCTAGATTGCTATTTATATGATAGACCGCAACAGACCGTCATGCGATGCAGTAGACGAAGACTAATAATAGGTCAGATCTAATCAGCTTCGTTCATGACGATACCATCGAAGCATAACCCTGCATGATACTTGCAAGTACCCATGCATGTCCGGTGACATAGAGCAAACTCCTCAACCAAAGACCATGGAAAACGTTCTCCCCCAAGAACTCGAGCTTGTATGCTTCGGCTAGCCAGACTGCTTGTGTGCTAGCCCAGATGACGATGTGCCACCACGAGAATCGTACACGCGGGGCCAGCAGCGGTAGGAAGAGCGTGTACCATAAAAAGTACTGCGAGGTGCACACCCGGTTGAACAGCACAAAGGCGAACGTCTGTACGAACCATGCGAACGGAAGGTCTTCGGCACGTCCACCCAGCAAAAGACCCGTACCGACGGAGAGCGTGAGCTGCGGCACGAGGCTTGTGAGCGGGGAACGAAGCCATCGTCGCGCGAGCGAAAGAGCGTGATCGTCCAGCGAACCAGCAGATACACCAGGGTATGTGAGGTATGTGAGGTAAAAGTAGGGAGAAAAGTTATGCCGATGGTCTAGGCGGTCTGCATGGTACAGATACGCTTCATACAAGAACGGGTATCCCCATCTGTATCAATCCAACGTGAGTGAGCGACGTGCCTCCATGCGAAAAAGTGGAGACATACATGGCATAGCAAACCGCCCCCAAGAAAAAGAACGTGCCGGCGCTAAGAGCCCCGAACCGAAGCGTTCGCGGGCAAACGAGTGACTTGATAAAGTTGAAACCCCAGCCGCGTGTCGGTCGTGTTTGCGCAGCAATAGCGGCTACGCAGCTCACGCCATAGATGACGGGATATATCTTCCAATGAGTGCTAACGCCCAACATGATGGCCGCTGCGTCCCATCGGTGACGGAGCGCGCAGTGGAGTGTGAGGAGGACGAAGGTGCAGAGGATGGATTCAGAGGATCCTCGCGTAGAGATACTGAAAACGAGTGGGCTGAGCAGATGCGTCGCCGCAAGGAAAGTGGCCCATGCATTTTGTTCAGCCACAGGGAGGCGTTCCGTATCTCCACATTTGCGTTGCTCATTGAGCGGCTTTGCATCGTTGGTGGCTGGCGTCTGTGCTTGCGGTACAAGGATAAACGCCAGAAGCAGCTGGTATATGAGCACTCCGTTTATAAGGTCGCAAGCCGCAAAGAGGTATTTTCCAAAAGACGCGTGAACAAGCTCATTTGGCAGTAAAAAGACTGCCAACAACGGAGTATAGCGGTATGTCTCGCGATTGTAGGGGCTACAGAAAGATGTCACCGAGGCAGAGAACGAAGACAAAAACGACTTACTTTCCGACAGAGAGGCCAAGTTCTTTCGTCAAAGCGCCCTGAGCAACATTGTCCACGGCTGGATGGAAGAGGAACCTTGCTGCGTCGCTGAACACGCGATAGTCGACATCGGTGTACTTGACGACAGAGCGGGCATCATGCCATTCGCTGTAAAGGATGAGGCCAACTCTCAACAATGTGGATGCGATCAAAAGTGTCCAGAACGGAGGTATGCACCTCCGCTGCCAGTCGTGGAAACTCCAAGACCGAGAGTTCATTTATATTCTCAGGCCTCAGTGAGCGGCGCTGTAGCCTCCGATACACAGTGGAATCAAGATATCAGGCACACCATTTGGTGTTTCTTTACTGAGAGTATGGTATCAAGGCAGGATACGTAGGATTCAAACGAACCGTCTATTCAGTAAGGGGCAGGCAACGATCGTAATTACCAGCCTGATTAGCACCCCACCAGGGGGGGAACAAATGAGAAGTACCAGCTGCACCAAGGACGGCAAATGAAAGGATAAATACCATTACCTGAGTACCACCGTCGAGAGCTACCAAGTTGCCTATGAAAACCCAGAAACAATGGTTGTCAAGAAAGGACACACCTGCAGCTACGAGGTAATTGTATCTCAGGAACCAGCGAGGATGACGTGTTCTGATCCACCACTGCGAGAGAAACGCAACCACGAAGAAAGATGTGATCGAGGAGGTAATGCCCGCAGCAAGACTGCCAACATACATGCTGAACGATGCAAGGTAATTGGGCTAAGCTTTTCCAGTGGAAATTGAACGCATACCAGATAATAGGCGTGTATAAGTAGTCCGCACGGAGCTTGGGCCAGTAACGATGGATCAGCCAAAACGGCACTGGCACGACAAGCCCAATTAAATATGACCACAGGACCCATTCATACCTCCTTCCAGCAGAGAATAAGTGGTGACTAAGGCCGCCCCATGTAATGGCTTGAGAGTTATATGCTTGAAGTTGCTGCCCGGACCAGATATTTGTTCCCTGAACAGAAAGCAAAATTTCGAATTGGTTGTCGATGACAGAATTCATTAGGACTAGCGGTGATCGTAAGCATCGGCAGAAGGAGGTTGCATTGTCTTACTGTAGTTCAAGACGGCACCAAAAAGAGTACCGACGATTTGAGCAGTGAATGTAGCGCGAGGAGGGAGCTTGGCATCTGTCAAAACGCATTAACACATCCTATTAGAAACATAATCACTAGCCCTACACTGGCCAATCTTGAGGTCACGAAGCAACAAAGTAGCTTGTGAAGCCGCGTCTGATAACAAAAACAGCGAACTTGGCCCTTGGTCGTAACTTACATATCTGTGATAAACTCACTGTAGCTAAACAAAACGAAATACATGTTGGCCATTGGCTTTCCGGGATGCAAGTATCCCGCGATCATCTGAACCAAAGTTTCTGCTCAAAACCTTAACTGACTTAGATGCTACTACTCAAAAACCGACTCACGAATTGAGGGACTTGTTCCCGTGATAGCATACAACGCGCCAGAGAAGAGAGTTGATACGTTTGCCAAGAGCACTGATGTAACAAAGCCCCACCAAGGCAAAGTGGAATGGCTCTTGTAGATCACCACTATACCCGCCATGAAGGATAGTGCCAAGGTAGCGTAGTACCAGCTACCTGGGACATCAGGATACTGCGACACAACTCATTCAGCGTCTGTTGTTCAATCACAAAGACATCTCTACCTTGAACATTTGAGCATAGTGTGGATCAATGTCCTCGTCACCGTTGGGCTGCTCCCGCATGCCATCGTCCTTCCAGAATTGCCACTTAACGCTTTTCCACTTAAATTCTCGCCACCACTTGCGAAGGTTCGAAGGCGCCATCCAGCTCCAGGCAGGACGTAGATCATCGCGATTCCAGAGGAGTAAGTGGGTAAGTGTAGCCGCCAGCGCCAGGTTCCCAGAAAGGAGATATACGACCCAGGTTCCAGAATAGTATGGCAATCCCTGCTCTGCGAGAAGAGTGGGGTCGACTTCATAATTGGAGTTCAAAATCAGTGACTGGTTGTATTGGGAACCGTTCTCATAAAATAAGAGTTGAGAGAGCTTCCAGTCGCTATCAGAAGCTACTTAACAAGTAAACTTCTTGCACGTACAAAGGGGAAATCCTGTGATTTCCAGATGTTATTGTAAAAGACACCGACAAAGACAACACTATAAAATTGTATCAGATGTGGTCGATGCACCGAGGATAGGTAAATTGAACGCATACGTAGATAGCATGGTCCCAACCAAAGTGGAAAACTGTTATTTGTTAACGACAAGAACCAGATTTCAACCCTTGACCTACTTGGGCTCTCAACGGGATTGACATGGGGTTCCCACCACCAGAAATGTACTTCGAATTTAAGAGTGAATTATTATGTCGCAGCATTTATTTTATATCAAGACTAACCTGCCAGTCGAAGCAGATGGAAAAAAGACCGAGGCCTTCATTTCCGTTACTTCCGCCAAATACTCTTGAAACCGATGGACTACCCGGGGAAGCAAGACAGAAGATCGAGACACCAGTGAGAAGAGGGAATATCCACTCCGGGACGAGCTCCCAAATAAAAATGCTAATGAATGTTAGATGAGCATTCCATTGAGGCTGTGTAAGCGCCACCCACGCTCCAAAGACAATGTAGAACACCTTGAGTCTACGGCGAGTGTCCATAGTATCGTCAAAGGATGTTTGAAGCATTGACATCAACGGAAGTATACTAGGATAAAGCATCTTCGAGGGATACAACAGAGTTGCTTTCCATCGTGAGTCGTTAGGGGCACAAATTTTGAACCATCAAAGGGAAACTCACATCTCAGCACACCACCGATGCCATAACCAAGGAGTTGGCTGGTGAATAATAAAAAAATTGAAACCACAGAATTAGGGGTAATGTTATAGTAAAGACGTTGCACAGCAAGAACTTCTGTCGCCATAGCTGCATTTGCAGCTGCGCTGGCCATAATGATAATAAAAGCACACTCTTTTTTGTTAAATGGATGCTGGCGGGGAATGAGATGGGCAGATGGCAGAAACACTAGGGCTCACAGGATTTAAGAAATGAAATAGACCGTGGCGAGGGATGAACGTCTCCATTGCAAAGCCGAGAATATAGGATATGATGGCAAGGAACATTAACGATATCCCAATGCTTTGCTGGGAACAACGAAATGAGATGTATTGAATAAACATGCATACCGAATGCTTACTGGTTTAAAGTAATAAATCTCGGCTGTTTTAGGTTAGAAGCAGAAGTCAAAGGCTGGATGGGAAACAAATGTACCTAAGGAGCCGCCGAAGGCTGACAGACCAAGTCCGATGAAGAAAGCACGGAAGGTCCACGGGTTGAGAGAAGGATCATCATCGACTGAGATAACATGGGTTACTATTTCACGTTCACTATGGAGGATGGGATAGGAAGAATCTTCAACGAGCGCCTTTGCTGTGATTACGACGTCCTTCTTTGCACAGTGCTGCATTTCTTCTTCACCGTAGGAATGCTCTTTATTGTTGGTGGTCATCCTGGTGGGATGGCCATCTGCATAGTCCGGACTGTACATGGGTGCCAATGGACCCGTGGTATTACGAAGCAGTCGCTGTTTTGTGCCAATGGTATTTGTATGGTCCTAATGTAGAACCGATAATCAACGTTCACAACGGCTGTTGCCAAGGATATCATGCGGTTCTCAGTTCGTCCTTACTCAGATTTCTTGGCTTCGTTGAATCCCTTCCGATCGGCCTACACTCCGGCGGAAAATTTTATGTAGATGCGTATGGAGGTAGGTTTATAACCGGTACACGATGAAGACATAGACACACCTCAAATTCAAAGATTTTGGGCCGAAGCAACTTCGGGTATCGAATGTGTTTGCCTCAAAACTCATTAGTCTCCTGTGAGAAAATGCGTGAAAATCTCATCATAATAGTCTAGGGGTGCCATGATCCTATACGAACCCAATACCTTTGACAGTGCACGTCCGCGTATAAAGTTCACATACCCGTTTTCCACAACCCGGAATACCAGGTAGTGTAGCTCTCCGTCGAACTGCTCTCACGTCAGGCATCCCGAAACACGGTCTGGATGGTCAACCTTGGTGATGAAACTCTGTGATGTGAGTCAGTTTCAACTAGTGTAAGAACGATTCAAGCTGTAAGACGTTGGCCCGCTGGTACTACGTCGAGATCTCATGTCGTATGTACACGCTGGGCTGAACGGGTTGCCCTGTTAGTAGTGATGTCCACACGATGATCGCGCTCATTGCCACTTGGCATCAGACTGATTAGAAGGGTACTACATCAATTGGCACCGATTACTGAACTTACTTGATCTCCGCTAGTCCTTGTTTTCTCGAACGTTCCTGTCCGACATTCTCATCATGTGATGCCTACACTAGTAGGGTCGGAAGTCGAGTTGGTCAATGCCAGAGTACAGAGGTGTACTGCGTCGAATACGAGTCTACGACGTCGACCGCAAAATACGGCAAGGTGCCAGATGTAAGTATGCAATAGGCAAAGGGTAGATCGGCCGATTGCCAAAGTGTCAGACTTCCTTCATCCGCCACCAGAGAGTGTGAGGCGCAGCACTACTGAAGTCATCACACTGTAAAGACGTAGTCTGCTAAAAACTGTTGATCCATGAATATCGATCTCAGTTCTGATTCGGTGCTCGACTACTAACGAACTCGAGCAACATTCCTTTGAAGAAATCGGCAGCCGGCCCCCTCAAGAATATCTCGAAACGCTCTCTCGTCACAACAAGATCGATGCTCTGCGTGCGTGTCTCATTGTCTACCGGCTTTCATCGAACGCTAACCTGTCGTGATGTGCCGTTCGTCCAGAGGAACAAGGTAAACGGTACGGCGAAGAAGAGGCTGTGATTGGAACGTAATTTCACAAGCTGCATGATGGCGACCCGACAACCCTTAACAGGGCAGAACGCACATCAAATATGTTAGTGGCAACGAAATAGTTTTGGAACATACTGTATCGTAGTCTTTAATGTATTCTCCCTGTGAGCGCGACCAGTTTCTGCCGCGTTACGCAGGATTTCCGTCAGGAGCGGTGCGTGTCCGGTGATAGCTTTCACGACTGAGGTCACGTCCCAATTCATCATCTTGTCTCGCGTGATCGAAGATAACCTTCCCTGCAGATCTTCCTTGACTTCGTCCATCTCGTTCAAAACTCTGCGTGTGATTTGATCGAGCATATGTGATTCCATCCAAGCGAGAAGCTGAGAGCGCCCTCGGGAATCAGCCCAGATCTTGTCGAACAGCTTTTCAAGCATAACCTTACCAATCCACGAGAAGGCGTTCTTTAGATAGGCGAGATTTGGGGTTCTAGTATGTATTACGGGATCAAGAGTTATCTAGCTTCCTTTATTTTCCGTCGAGTCACAACCTTCCGAGGAGCATCGGCTCTTGTGCGGCCTTGCCAGCTCGACTCGCCCCAAAGATATTCCCATGCCACTACCGGCTTGATGCGCAGTTGGTGATACGGTCTCAGTTGTCCTTGCATATAAATTAATAGACCGGACTTACCGATTCCCAACTAATTAGGCAGAAGCGAACAGTTGGAAGGCGTGAAAGGAACACGGCTGGAGAAGTCTGATGAGCTATCAAGACAGACAGCAGGCGAGCAGCCCCGGGTAAAATATTGAAGTAGTGGCAGTGATGAGTCAATGAATAGTTTTAGTCTTCCAGAAACGGAATGAAGCTTAGTTATATATCGGACGCAACTGACCTCTAACGGAGACAGTACTTTATTTTCCCGAGACTAACTGGGGAAATGTAAACAACATCTCGCGCCGTGATCTCGGCAAACGCAACGCCTAGCTGGGTGGCTGAAACCGAAACAAGATAGTGTGACTGTTCAAACGTTCCACACATCTGCAAGGCGGTCGACTCTAACGTTACCGCTTGCACAATCCGCTGCAGGCTCTGATTGGTCGAAAGTACACACCATAAGGCCTTGTAAGGAAGCTCCACCAACTAAGCACGCTTAGCTGCTATTTGAGTGCTAAAATAACGCTTAGTAAAATCCTGATGGCCTAGTTATCGAGGAGAGACACTCAGACACTAGAATTCAAGGTAATATGCTCCGCTGGTAAGATTCAGTACATGCCATGCGCTCTTAAGCGGCTTTCCGGGATTTCGACTCAGACATGCGATCAAGAAGCATCACCGCATCGCCCTGAAGGTACCGGACTCAAAGAACCGAGCTCACAAATACCGTAAGTACTCAGCATACTTAAAGGTTTGTATTGCCACTTTATCGTCCGGCGCCCAATATCTCCACTAATGCATGTTCAAGAAATCGGTGTCGGTCCAGACAACGATTTCACCACGGTTAACAAGGCATTTTATAGCAACGAAAGGAATTTACCTGAGAAACACGAAGATCCATCTTGTACCAAGACCGACGTTGAGGTTGCCCCAAGCTTACCTAGCGATGATGATGCCTCCGATGTAGTCCTTGATAGTGAACGCGAAATTGCAACACACGTTGTCTCTGTCGATGATGATCCCTCCCTCAATCCATGGACGTTTCGTGCATTCTTCCTTGGACTTGGCCTATCTGCTTTCGGTGGCTCACTGGGTATGTTCTCTCGTCTTGCCTTCGTCTTCTGCTTCTTATATTCAACAGCCGAGATATATTACTTCAAACCAGTAATTATTCCCAGCCCTCACATTCAGTCAATATGTCTAACCTCATTATCACAAGCAAACTGTCGGGATATCGCTGATGTTCCTTGCCGTTATCTCCTATGTTCTCGGAATTACAATGGCAACATCCATCCCTCGTCACGGTTTGTTTCGCTTTTTAAATCCTGTGAGCTTCAATCATACCCAAATTCCATCTATCTCACCCAAAATAAGCATTCTTTCAACAAAAAGGAGAATGTCTTTATTATTATTATGGCTAGCGCAGCGGCAAACTCTGCTTTAGCGACAGATGTTCTTGCTGTACAGCGTCTGTACTATAATATTACCCCCAACGCTTTGGTTTCCATTCTACTCCTGTTTTCCAGTCAGCTACTTGGTTATGGTATTAGCGGTATGCTAAGATGTGAGTTCACATTCGACAGTTTCGGTGATATTTTCTCTGAGACCCAGTAACAACAGCAATTCTGGTCTATCCATCAAAAATGCTTTATCCTGACACACTGCCGCTTATGTCCATGCTTCAAGCGTTCTTTCATGACGGTGCAGACGCTCGTCATAGAACCAAGGTATACTATCTCGTTTTTGGAGCGTAAGTCCCCCTTCCGTGCCCCTGACTGGATGTGATCGGATTCTCACTCGCAAATCATTAGCATCTTCGTCTGGGAGCTCTTCCCTGAGTGGATATTTCCACTCCTTACTGGCGTCTCTATTGTGTGCCTTGCTGCCCCGAACAGTGCGACCGTGTCGAGGGTGTTTGGCGGAACGAACGGTAACGAAGGTCTTGGTCTTCTCTCCGTTTGCTTTGACTGGCAGGTTAGTATTTGAATAATAATTTCGTTTCAGCATTATAAACACTTGCAAATCTGTAGTACATTTCCGGTGGTGTCAGTCCCATGTCTATTCCATTGAGAGCACAGGTAGGTCATGAATAGAATATATGTAATTATCACAATTAACGAAGACAACAGTTTTCTTCCTTCATCGGATACATACTTTGCATGTACGGCAGTGAACGTCCACTCGAGGCACTGATCTGACGTATATTCCCATCAGTGTTGTTTTCGTCGCCATTTTCGGCAACAACATTTGGAAATCGCAGAATTTTCCCTTCGTACGTGCAAGAAACGATCTCCTATATGGCCTCTGAAAGCAATTTGCAGCTTTCTCAGCTCTTATTCTATGAGAACGGTACCCAGTATAACCAGTCCCTAATTTTGAACTCGAATTATGAGGTTGACCCCAGTCTCCTCGCAGAACAGGGATTACCATACTATTCCGGAACCTGGGTTGTATACCTTATCTCCACGAACATAGCATTTGCAGCCACGTTTACACACCTACTCCTTTGGAATCGTGATGATCTCCGTCATGCCTGGAGCTGGATGGCACCCTCGAATCTCCGCAAGTGGGGGCAAGAACCTAAGTGGAAAAATGTCAAGTGGAAATTCTGGAGGGATGATGGCATTCGGAAGCAGCCTGATGAGAGCGAGGATATTGATCCGCACTATGCTCAGATGCTCAAGGTGGGTGTTGTCTTGTGATTGGAACAACAGATGTTGAGTGGGTTGTATTGTAGTACCCTGACGTTCCAGATAGTTGGTACTGCGCGACCTTCGTGATATCCATTATAGTGGGCCTGGTGGTTATCTACAAGAGCAGGTCCACACTCTCATGGTGGTGCTTCATCATATCTATTTTTCTGGGGATCATATCTACCATCTTTTTCGGAGCATTGTATGCTATCACAGGTATCGGTATCTCAATTCGTGAGCGATCCTGATCAGATTAACCTCACCAGCCAACTAAGGCTGCATATTAGAGACCTTTGTCCAGATGATTGCGGGGTACTTGCAGCCGGGAAAGCCGATGGCCAATATGTATTTTGTTTTGTTTAGTTTCAGTGAGCTCTTAATTCACATAGGTAACAAGAGTTAACTAGCTTTTATTTCAGACACCACTTCACAAGCTATGTTTCTACTCCATGACCTTAAGATCGGCCAGTGCAAGTATTCTCCATTATTCCGCAGGTGATAAGTTTTAATATATCTTGATAGACGCCAAGCTTCCCCCTCGTGCTTTATTTACCGCCCAAATTATTGGGACTTTGCTTGGTGCCATCTTGAACTACGGTAAAGTAATACAACACTCCTACCCCCTGTGCTCACAGTTATCGACAGTCGTAATGAATTCTATTATAGACAGTGAATTTGATATCTTGCTTTCTGTTCAAGGAACGAACATCTGGTCCGGCCAACAACCCCAACAATATAATTCTCAAGCCATCGCATGGGGTGGCCTTAGCCGCCAATTGTTCTCTACCGGACAGCGTTATCAATGGGTACCGTGGTCATATTTGATCGGGCTTGCTGCGCCCCTGCCATTCTGGCTAGTCCATCGTTATTGGCCCAAGCTCCGCGCTGACTACTTGTACACGCCCATTATCTGGTGCGTACTTTAATTCCCACTTGAAAATGAGCCCGTTTACAATCCGCCACCCAGTGGAATGATCGGATCCCTCTGTGTGGGCATCAATTCTTCGGTCTTATCCAGCTTCGTGATTGCTTTCGTGTCGCAGTGGTGGATAAGAACTCGCCATCCTCGCTGGTTCCGGAAATACAATTACCTCGTTAGCGCAGGTGAATTCCCTTCCATTATTTTTTCTGATAAGATAGATCATAGACGATTTGACAGCCCTTGATGCTGGCACTCAGGTCATGGTGTTCATCCTCTCCTTCGCTGTCCAAGGCGCATCAGGCACTCCTCACCTATTCCCTTCCTGGTGGGGTGCTAATCAAGGCGGGAATTACGATCGTTGCTTGTATCAAAACTAGTTGTCCGCCATCTTGCACAGCTTGATTTTTTGGAATTTTATTTATTGCACCTCAATCGCACAAGTAGACGTTGCTACTCATTCATCCTGCCGTTGCAACCCCGATGCGTATCATGTTTCTGATGTACAGTATGGCCGAAACACGTTACACGACGAGTTCATTGATGATGTAGGAGCTTGAACGGTTTTGATTGTAACTTCTAGAAGTACTGGTATTACTTGACTCTTAGAAACCTTGTTCAACTGCAGTGTTATAGCCACATGGTGGTCAGCTATCGATGCGCCGATCCTCTACAACTGAGATACGAACTCGCCAACAGAAGGGAAATCTCACGGAGTTTGTGCAAACACACAAATACCGGGAACTTAGGAAAGCCAGTCCGAACTCCACTCAATCTGTTTCGACTTGGCATGTTTGGTCGGCCGTATTCTGCCTCGCTTGTCCCCTTAATCTGCCAAGTCAAGTTTCGATACCTTTATGAATGTTCAATTTCTAATCAGCCATAAGGCCCGAAAAAATCGCACCTACCTATGAGTGAGAATGATTCCACATAGCCCGCAGAGAAGAGCTTTGTCTTAAGTTTCTGTGTAGTTGTGAAGGGACCGATGGGCCATAGTCTCCCATGGAGGGGGCAACCTGGGTGGACTGATCAATAGCGTTTGTCTTCCGTTAGAGGGGGCTCGGAAGTTTTCGGAAATTTACCATTTATTAATCCGCGAAAAGCAGACTGTACTATAAAATGACTTTCGTGTAAGTTGAGGTTGCACCGAATCTACGACGCAGGATCCTAAGGTCTCCTGCGCGAGAAACGTCACAATCTTCCTCCGAGCACTAAGCGTCGAGAGGGAACTGGGAGCACGTACGCCTGCCAAAACGTAGCTGGGTGCGTGCTCGTATGCAGGAGATGGCAACATCCACTCGAACTGCCGCATCTAAATTCCAGCTAACATGGAAAGCGCCTTCACGTAGCCATCGCGCCGTGGATATGAAGGCGTATATAATGATCGCGATTAAAAACATGATTTACTCCCTAGGAACGAAAGGGTTGGTTACGCGTTTGGATGGTGCCGCGATGATGGCTGGGAGACTTCTGGCCATCTCCTTGGTACCAGCCGGGAATGGAAGATCATCCACGCCTTTTGGTAGCACCTTCTCATACTCTCCGCCAGCCTGATGAGCTTTCGCCACACTGACCATTTTCTTCTTGGCATCACGAATCAAAACCTGGGCGTCATCAAAGCCAGGTACAGCCCCTTTGAGAAAGATCAAATCGAGCTGACCGTCCACTCGCATGACGGTGAGGTTTTGAACAGTGATGCGTTCACCCCCGAGCCGACCTGCCATCTTTTTGCCGGGCCAAACACGTCCAGGATCCTAAATGACAGGTCAGGCAATGCAGTAAACTTGTTAAGGGCATCACAAACCTGGTGAGCACCGGTGGCTCCAGCAGAACGATGCGAAATAGATACACCGTGGCTCGCTCGCAAACCCTTGAAGTTCCACCGCTTCATGGTTCCTTGGAAGCCCTTTCCGATGCTAGACAACAAGATTTAGCGAAGTTGTAGGTCGCGCATCGAAGTCGAACCGCACGAATTTGCTATGACATCAACATATTGTCCGGGAACAAAGTGAATGGCCGACAACGTGGTACCTGTTGAAATTGTACGAGTGTCGCGCAAAACTGCAGCCGAGTACTTACCAACGGGAACATGTGCATCTGATGTTACGGGAAACTCCTTCACTATGTATTTGGGAGAGACCTTGGCTTTGCGGAAGTGGCCTTTCATTTGGTTTGTTGTTGTTCTCCCTGGACGGTCCGACGCGCCCAGCTGAACGGCATGGTACTCGGTCTGGTCTGGACGCTTGTACACGATGTTGGCTGTTACTTGACAATTCTCGAGCTACGGAACCCCTTAGCTGCGAAATGGCGATGACTATAGATGTGTACCTGAAGAACAGTCACAGGAACGCGTACACCATTGTTATCCCACATCACAGTCATTCCTCGCTTCCTCGCTATGAGTCCTGTGCGAATGGAGTCGGCGGACCATTTGGATCGGGCGGTAGAGCCTGGATCTGCGGCTTGGGCGAGTCTGACAACCGTATTATGAAGTTGCCTGCACTGACGCAGAAGCTGGCGCGGATTCTGCGTGAACGTCCAACACTTGAACATCGTCCTAGTTCAAGTGCAAGTTTTATATGAAAGTGGATGGTTCCGATAATATTTCCTTTTGGGGTATCCAACGGGACATGGCCAACTTGTACATGTTCATCACCTCCTTGAACGTTCAGATGGAATGGAGCATTGGCCTGGACATGAAGGAATTCAGACCACGGCGAATGACAAGGAAAAACACAAAGAACGTCGTCCAGACTCAGGCTTGTGGCAATGGCCTCATTTGGAATACGGGTCCATAGGCAGCGCTACGTTGGTCTCAAAGGGCGGTAGAGTGCAGTGGAGTACTCTGGTTGATACATGTAACAGTACGTGTACTTTATGTTGGTATCTTTGATCGTACTGAGTGGTGTTCTAGACACGAGATGGTTGCCCTTACAGGGCAAACCAGTCAAAGTGTTCCCCGAGACACGCTTTCCCCAAGTTAACATAGACGGACATTCTGCCCGAAAACGCGCTGAGAAAGGAGTGAGATACCCCCTTTTTCAATTGCATTCAACCGACACACATTCAGCTGCAGTATCTACGGGCCTACTTTCCGGATGCTGACTTCCCCGGCGAACTGGTAGGGGGCACGCTAGAAGCAGACTCCAGGGAAATGCGGCGTCTAGAAGCATTTAACCCAGTTCTTGGAAATTTACTAGAGATTATGCCTTCCCATCAGAGTCAAGACGAATACACCGTCGTGTTTCCAATGGGTGAACTTTGCAGTGAGCTCAGTGAGTATAACCATATTGTTCTTGTTTTATCCATCTAACCATTTCCCAGACATTTCTCGTATCAGTCCCGATAACTCGGGAAATATGGTCTTCATTCCTACAGCGTCGCCATCCTTTATGTTCGAGACGCCAATTCTGCAGATCTCGTCCGCGGTCAAGCCATCTCAGTGGATTTCTACGCCTTCCAGCGCCTTACTTATCCGTACTCACACCTCATCATCACTCCTCCGCGTGGAACCTTCCAAGGTGATCCAAGAGCTTGACATTACGAGGTCTGACACCGGAGATGTTCCCATATCGGATTCCAGAATTTTGGCTTCTGGTCCTGATATGGTTGTAGTGAACCGAAGCGGAAAGGTTTATAAATGCAGCGTATACCACGGCGGAAAGGCTATGTGTGTCATAGTTCCTGCCCTATTGTGTTGCCCACTGACCCCTTAAGTGCGTCAGGCAGCTGGTTAGAGACAATGCAGTCAACGACGATGACCACTTTTGGCAGCTCGGTGTCACCCAACGGAATGATGAATGTTTTCTTGCGTCGAGCGAAGCTGTCAAGCATATCGACTTAAGGGTACGCGTATATTTTTATCGTTGGGGCGTGTCTCATGGTTATCTCATAGTCAGCAAGCTCGACTGCAGATGTATTCTCATCGGAACAGCCGAATGCAGTCGTAACGTCTTTTGAAAGCCCGGTAGACAGCTATATTAGCCGTATCACCACTACTTCCGACATAATTTGGCTGGATGATCGCTTTCGCAGACGACCCGTATTGAGTTATAAACACTGCCGAAGTTTCGATCGGACTCTCAGAGTCATCACTGCCAACTACGGAGGGGGTACGCTTCTCGTACTTCATCACAGAGGCGTGCTAATCAACGCTGTTAGCATCGTTGTCGCTATTAACGTCTCGGAGAAATGGTCTCGTTAGCTTGTATGACATTAGCAGAGGCACCGATGGCCTCTTGCATTCCAACTCCAATCCTTCCTGTTTGCCCCACGCTGAACCGGTCTTTGTGGCGTATGATGGCAATGCATTTGTCGCATTTCCCTCGCATGAAAGATTGATGTTCCTTCGCCTCCGTCAACGCGGAAGCGTTTATAGACAAGATATTGGTGTTACCCGAGTTGACGAAGATCAGCTATCTGCTGAGGGAGATTGTGTGACCCATCATTGGGATGAAGATACTCTAACACTAGAGAAACGAGCCAGCGAATTACAGGCTGACTTTGGCCCAGCTGGAGAGAGACACTTTAGCGAAGTGAACCTTCGTCGAGCTTATGAAGGTACGTTGTATCGCGCTCACAATGATCTACTCTTACGACCAACAGAGATATTTGCAATCAGAGGCGATACTCAAGAAAATGTGGACAATAACGCGCTCAAAGTCCCGTTGATTCGATTACCCGATGTTTGGGAAAACTGTGAGGAAACCGCGAAGAATCTGTTGACCACGTAAGACAACATTTTCTGCCTTATTCCTGACGTTGACTTTTCACAAGGTCCGACATTATTGCTAGCCTTGAGGATAAAGACAAACGCTTCCTGGATCCCGACTTTCTCGTCGGCAGCAATGTCGACTCGAAGCGTGTTCTTGACGCATTGACGCATGGTAATCCTACCATTCGGAAACTTTCTAGCCTCGCACAGTGGCAATATAATATCGAAAACACGTCGATTCCTACTCTAAATCACCGCCCTCCTAACTGTCCTCCCTTGCACGAGTATCTTCAAGGCCCGAATTTTGTGTCAGAAGCGGAACGAAGTGAGAGTGTGGTGCAACGCGAGAAGGAGGCCCGAGAACAGCTGATTCTCGACCTGGCTCTGTCAAAAGACGTGTTTTCCACTCGACCACTTCCCAAACCCTACCCTTTTGATGGGATACCAAGCACGAAGATCTCCTATAGCAAAGAGCCTCCTGAAGTCAGGTTTGGGTACCTCCGCCCAATCCGCAAAGTTGGTGGTGACCACTATGCGGACAAGGAACAGATTGGAGACGATCCAGGTATTTCAACCCCACTCGGTGTGCGCCTTTTACTCGCCGACTGGGAACTGGGGACAGACCCAAAAGATTACACATATCATGACCCATACGGTGTCGAGGATATGGACGTACAACCTATCCTGGAGCAAAGGAAATTGCCAGCGCCTCAGGCAACACATAGAAGGCAGGTGGTACCGCAACGACCACCTCTCATCACTGCTGCAGCTACACAACCGCTATCAGTGCAGGCTGTCACGCACCTGGTTCTGGATCAGCCTCACGAAATGGTGGGACAAGAGTTGCTGCAGCAATCTGTGGGTTTACTGGAGGAACCAATGGCGAGTACTCAGGTGCTCCCTGGGCGGTATGGTGGGCGCCAGAAAGCAAGGAAGAAACGTATTGGGGGGTTCTGATACACGTAGTGGTAGTTAGACTTTCAATACTGAGTGAGCACCGGCTGTATGAGCCAAATTTGGCAAGTCTGTTTTAGAGTCGCTTTCGCCCGAGAAGCTGGACCGGTGAGCAGAGTACCCTGATTTCATTAGTGTACTTCCTCCTCCCTCACACACTCGCGAACGAATCCGTGCACAAGACTGGGCTCTCCAGCTGGTCCAGCCTTGATTCGGGCTCTATGGATACGTATGTCCCCGCTGACTCTCCCTGAGCAAACCCTTACATATCTCTCAGAACGCCACACAACCCTTGGCTCGACAGTGCGGCGTTGAACGATGCTCTGAAACGTATGCTTTGTTGAGAGTAGACCTGCTGTCGCAGTTCCAACTTGAAACCTTTGCGTACAGGGAACAAATCCATAGTATGTGCACTCTCGGCCAGCTACATATCCACAATTGCAGGGTATCCGGTACGTCCACCACTTGTCTCAGCTTCGAGTCAAGTCTGACCACGATAACCTCAGTTGGACTCGCTCAAATCAAGGTTGCAGACTACCAAGACGCGAGTTTCCGTTCCGACATTAGCAGGGTTGGTCTATCGGGAAGAAGGCGTCAAAGGGTTCTATCGCGGTTTGTGGATTCCCCTTGTCACGATTTCATTCGTCCGTATGTTCCTTTATCCCTCATACCCTACTTCCTTGCCAAGCACTTTCAAGGTGCTGCATCGTTCACTATATATAGTGACACGAAGGAGTATTGTCGCAACCATGATTATTTCTCTCGAAATAGGATATCTGACGCCGCCCTCGCTGGAGGTATCAGTGGTGCACTGTCTGGATCACTGATATCTTTTGGAAGCGCACGTATGTCTATTGTTTTCTTGGATTGCTTGCGCTAAACGCCAATTCCAAAAGCATTCGAGCTCGTAAAAGTAAAAGCCGTGACCATCAAAGTGATATCAGTATTCTGATATCACATCCACCAGGTTCGCAGACAGCTCGAGTATAGCATCGCTTCGAGCAAGGGAATCAATCTGGCAAAGCCACCAGGTACTCTGGAAGCAGTCCGTGACATATTTAGGTCGAACGGCCTATTTGGTCTCTACATTGGCTTCCCATTACACTTCGGTCCGTAATTCGATTTGTCATGTTATTGCGTTTGACCGTCTCCTATCACGAAACAGTACGCGACACAGCTGGTACAGCGCTATATTTTTTTGAGTACGACGCCATGCGCCATGTCTTTGGCAGATTACGCTCAGGGGAGCAAGGCCCCACACCCCCCTGGCTACCGATACCCGTTTCTCTCATCCCTTTTATATGTGGTTCGTTTGCTGGCGTTACCTCGTGGGCACTTATTTACCCGCTCGATGTGTGAGTGTCATCGGCCCGATTGATCATCATTGTCCTAATGATGTAACTATCCAGGGTTAAGACTAAAATCCAACAACGTGCCTTGTCTGGCACACCCCCGAGAGGAGTATGGGAAACTCTCCGTCGACTCGTTAGGGGTACGCTGAAACTCACTGTCATGTCATGCTTCACTCACTCTCAACACAAGGTCCCGACCCAAAAGACCCCAAACCAGTGCTCGCTGGAATAGCACGGATTTACCAGGGTCTCGGTGTGAGCGCGGTGCGAAGTATCACCACGCACGGACTTCTGTGGACTTTTTTCGATATTACGTCGCATTTTATCGACCACTTATCCTAACCCCACATCCATCCGAGACTCCATTCAACATCGCTACCTGACTAACCACCCATACTCATTTGTTCGACGGCAGGAAGCAGAGCGCTCAGATCGCTAGTCTATGAGTAATAAATTAGACCCACGTTTCGAGTGTATCATAGCACCATGTCCTCATGGGCCTTAAATTCGTAGCGGAAATATTGTGCTAACGAGTGTGTACAATCGCGAGCGACGGAGTTCGCGCCTTAAGGTAGGTATGGTACGATGTGAAGGTACTGTTGTGCCTCCCCGCTATGTACTAATGAAGGTGGACATTTTGGCAGACATTTCTTCAGCAATATTGATGAGGTGTGTCGCACCAGCTAGTGGGGATGGGCAGGTACACGAACTACAGTTAGAGGATGGGATATATGATAGTTATAGCATCCGCCCAAGGCGACATAGAAGCAATATGTCTCAGGCCGTCCCACGTGGATTAGGCATGATTGTCGTCTTCTAGACTGAATTCTAACATCACTTGTATTCAGGTTTACGCAAGATAACGACGGAGTGGTCGGATGGGTGCAGGACATGGTACACCTCCAATGACAGGTGTTTCGATCCACAACGCGAAGGTGACATAGTATTAGTATACTGAGCACAGGTAAAGCAAAGCAAGACAAGCAGAAAGTGAGCTCACTAGTGCAAAGTTAGGCACCAAGATGTATGTAAAGAATGCGCTGGTCCATTGGAATATCCGCTTTCTTCACCGCCATCCGCAACGCCCGCGCTGCACGAGTATAATCCAGGTGGCCCGACTCGTCCTTCATGAGCTTATAAAACGTGGATGTGATCTTGGTCGTCTCGGCGTCGTCTACAGCCCACATGGTCCCAATAACAGAACGAAATCCGGCGAATTGCATCGCGGACGCAAGGTGGATATTCTCGTCTAGACTCTCTTCGTACCCAACGGTCGTATGACAAGCGGAAAGATACGCAAATTCGGGATTCTCTGGGGTAGACTGGATAATACGGTGGATTGTGAACCGTCCGTCGCATAGAGCGAACGCGGACTCGAACGGCTCCCTCTTGTTCGGGATGCCGTGACACGCAAAGTGCACCCATTCGTTCCTACCCAGCTCGTCGGCTACCCTGGAAACACAGGACTCCTCTCCCTCGATAAGAGTGTAGATTGCGGGGCCATCGACCAGCCGGCCAATGTTGGCCAGTTCCTCGCTGACGGAGAAAAGTTCACCTTCACCCTGGGCAGTCGCTTGGCCAATGGCAATAATCCGTTTCCTCTCTGTTGTACCATTTGACACACTAGGACGTCTAGCACGGATGAGCGCATTCAGCGTAGGAGTATATGACGAAACGTAGAGCTCTGAGACACCTTTTTGACCCTTTCTAAACGGAGAAGCAGCATGGAGCGGCAAGAGAGAGAACTCAGCACTAGGGCACCACCAGATTCGAGAGTTATGTGGACATTCTGTCCGAAGGGAACCGATGATGTGAGAAACGACGCAGTCCCAGAGTTCCCGCAAGAAAGACATGAATTCTTTTGACCAGCTTGATGGATCCATCCCCTTTGAAAGCTTAGTTAGATTACGGAGCTTCGACGACAATCCTTGAACGTCTCCTTGTGTCACTGGCAAGGGAATGTGAACAGGATGTATCTCTGCAAATATTATAAGCGCGTCACAGCTATATTTGCTTGCGTTGACGATGATGACAGGTCCGCCACTGGCCGCACGTTGGAGGTCGGAGAAGAGCGATGGAAGAAGGAATCGAGAGTGACCAGGCAACGCCCGAATGGAGGACACTACTTTTCCTACCTGGAAGTTGAGACCACAAATTCGATCATGCTGATCTGTGTCGGAAGACCCGAACACCGTGCGAATAAGTGAGGCTAGACGCACGAACTCATCCGCCAACACCTTGCCTTCAGGCCCCGATGCAATGACATCATCGAGTGGAGAGCGTAGTCTAGTGAGTTGGCTCCAGAAAACAGAACGTCCCTGCTCGAGAAGCTCAACTGCCTTGGCGATGGATTTATTGCGAAGACAGGCCGAAAATGCATCTACTCCGAGTGACGATGAGATGGATTTGAGAAGGGTAAGGTGTTGAGGTAGTGGTGGTAGAGCAGTGGTGTTTTCGACAAGCAGGCGAAGAGCTGTCTCATATGCGACAATGGTGGTGGGATGATTGAATAATTCAGCTGTGTTGACCCATGCCCTAGCAGCAGACAAATCTTGTGAAGAGGGTGCATGGGAGACATGCACCAATTCAGTGAAGAGAGCGAATAGTTCTCGTTCGTCCTCCATGGCTGCGCTGTGGTCATTAATCTTCCTAAGCTGGTCGTACTGAGAGCAGAGATGGGACGCGAGGTTGCTCACTGACTCCGAGCGATCAGGGTGTCCAGGTGGGCGAAGTGAAAGTGCTTCCCGGTCGAGAACAATGGCCTCACAGAGGTCATCAATCCCCCCGAGCTGGTTATACCGGGAGGAGAGATCAACTGCAAGGTTGTTCAATAGCGCCGAGTGATCAGGGTGTCCGAGTGGGAGAAGTGAAAGTGCTTTGCGGTCGAGAGAAATGGCCTCATTGAGGTCGTCAATCCCCCTTTGCTGGTAGTACCGGGCGGACAGATCAACTGCAAGGTTGTTCAGTGACTGCGAGTGATCAGGGTGTCCCGGTGGGCGAAGTGAAAGTGCTTCGCGGTCGAGAACAATAGCTTCATTGAGGTCATCAATCCCCCCGAGCTGCTTGTACCGGGAGGAGAGGTGAGCTCCAAGGTTGTTCAATGACGCCGAGCGATCAGGGTGTCCAGGTGGGCGAAGTGATAGTGCTTCGCGCACTAGAACAATGGCCTCATCCAGGTCATCAATCCCCCCAAGCTGCTTGTACCGGAAGGAGAGATTAGCTGCAAGGTTGTTCAATGACTGCGGGTGATCAGGGTGTCCAGGTGGGCGAAGGGAAAGTGCTTTGCGGTTAAGAACAATAGCCTCGTTGAGGTCATCAATTCCCCCGAGCCGGTCGTACCGGGAGGAGAGATCAACCGCAAGGTTGTTTAATGATGCCGAGTGATGAGGGTGCCCTGGTGGACGAAGTGAAAGTGCTTCACGGTCCAGAAAAATGGCCTCGTTTAGGTCATCGATCCCTCCAAGCTGGTTGTACCGGGAGGATAGACGAACCGCAAGGTTGTTCAATGAACTCGAGCGGCGAGGGTGTCCAGGTGGACGAAGTGAAAGTGCTTCGCGGTCGAGAACAATAGCCTCGTCGAGGTCATCAATCCCCCCAAGCTGGTCGTACCGGGAGGAGAGATCAACCGCAAGGTTGTTCAATGATTGCGAGCGATCAGGGTGTCCCGGTGGGCGAAGTGAAAGTGCTTCGCGGTCGAGAACAATAGCCTCATTGAGGTCATCGATTCCCCCGAGCTGGTCGTACCGGGAGGAGAGATGAACGGCAAGGTTGTTCAACGGCCTCGAGCGATCAGGGTGTCCCGGTGGGCGAAGTGAAAGTGCTTCGCGGTTGAGAACAACAGCTTCATTGAGGTCGTCAATGCTCCCGAGCTGGTTGTACCGGGAGGAGAGGTGAGCTCCAAGGTTGTTCAATGATGCCGAGCGATCAGGGTGTCCAGGTGGGCAAAGTGAAAGTGCTTCGCGGTCGAGAACAATGGCCTCATTGAGGACATCAATCTCCCCGAGCTGGTTGTACTGGGAGGAGAGACGAAGTGCAAGGTTGTTCAATGATCGTGAGCGATCAGAGTGTCCAGGTGGGCAAAGCGAAAGTGCTTCGCGGTCGAGAACAACGGCTTCGTTGAGGTCGTCAACCTCCCCGAACTGCTTGTACCGGGAGGAGAGATCGACCGCAAGGTTGTTCAATGACACCGAGCGATCAGGGTGTCCAGGTGGGCGAAGTGAAAGTGCTTCGCGGTTGAGAATAATGGCCTCATCGAGGTCACCAAACTCCCCGAGCTGCTTGTACCGGGAGGAGAGGTGAGCTCCAAGGTTGTTCAACGGTGTCGAACGATCAGGGTGTCCAGGCGGACAAAATGAAAGTGCTTCGCGATTGAGAACAATGGCCTCATTGAGGTCATCGATCTCCCCGAGCTGGTTGTACCGGGAGGAGAGATCGACCGCAAGGTTGTTCAGCGATTGCGAGCGACCAGGGTGTTCGGGTGGGCAAAGTGAAAGCGCTTTTCGTCCAAGAAGAATGGCCTCGTTGAGGTCATCAGTCTTCCCAAGTTGCTCGTACCGGGAAGAGAGATCAATCGCACGCTCGTTCAACCTGGTAACTTGCGCTGTGTCACCGCGAAATCGTCAGCGGTGCCAGCGTTCGCTTGATGCATATTATCCCCACCTCGTTTGAGAGTGGCACGAGCCTCTGAAAGCGACTATTTAACTGGGTTGCATCACTAGGACTAATGAAAAGTTGTAAGCCCAGATGTCACATGCCAAATGACTTCAAATAGGTACAACTTGATATGACCTTACCTTGTTCTGCAATGCTATATCAAAATTCGGACTTGTTAATCATTTGTGATAAACCGGGTGCTTCCAGGTACTAAAATACAAACTAGTTTCGTAGTCCCAAAGTATTCTTCCTGATTTAGCAGTAAGTAACATCATATCAGTCTACTGGATATATCTTATCAGAGCTTCTACATTTACAGTCATATGGTGATACGTTGCAGAACATACCAAAAAATTGGCGCGTTTGGTTAATTGCTCCTCTTTTGTTCGTTGATACACAATGGCTTCTACATTCGCCTTAGTGCAATCTGTATAGTATGACTCGTAAATTTCGCCTTACATAAAAAGGTAGAGGTGCTTTCACTTTTTTCATGTTCTAAAGATGTCTTACATTAGGGCCTGCCACACGAGCGCGAATCGGCGAAGTCCAGTGAGTATGTATTCACTTATGTACAACATGAGCTTAGGCCTCACAGGCCTCAGGGCTGAATGGGGCGGCCGGATCATTTCCAGATCAAGATTGCGTAGGTGATGAGGCAGCACCCCTGAAGATATATTGAAGCCATTATTGAAAGATGTTCATTCGCTTTTCGTCTTCCGCTCACTCACTCGCCCATCTTTCTCATGCTTGCCTCAACCTGCTGTGCGCTAACTGTCTAGTGAAGGACGCGGGTGTAGGTTACCCGCTGCGGGTCACAGGTACGGGTACGGGCTGGGGCCAGCCAACCCGCCAACCTCCCATACCCATACCCATGACCCGTGACCTACTCACACCATATTTGGCCTCCCGCCAAACAACCCATCACCATCGACTAGGGCGACGTTGCGAAATGGCGCGCCTGCTGCCGCCATCACTATCGCGATGACGACGAGGGTGAGGGTACGCAATGGTGTGCCCACCACCACAGCGCCGACGACGAGGGCTACGGCGCGAAATGGTGCACCCCTTGTCACTACTGCCTTCACCGCGATGATGACGAGGGCGAGGGTGCGCAACGGCGTACCCACCACCACAGCGCCGACGACGAGGGCGACGGCGCGAAATGGTGCACCCCTTGTCACTACCGCCTTCACCGCAACGACGACGAGGGCGAGGGTGTGCAACGGCGTACCCACCACCACAGCGCCGACGACGAGGGCGACGGCGCGAAATGGTGCACCCCTTGTCACTACCGCCTTCACCGCGACGACAATGAGGGCGAGGGTGCGCAACGGCGTACCCACCACCACAGCGCCGACGACGAGGGCAACAGTGCGAAACGACGTACCTGCGCCACCACCGCCATTCCTACAACGACGAGGGTGGGGGTACACAGGGGCGCACCCACCATCACAATGCCGACGACGAAGGCGACATCACAACAACAACAACGCCGAAGGCGAGGGTACGCAACGGCGCACCCACCACCACAGCACCGAAGACGAGGGCGTAGGGGCGAAACGGCATGCCTACCACCTTGACGACGACAGCAACAGGGTGGCGAGAGGCAGCAGTCTGCCCGTCACCACCACGCGACGACACGGGAGGCGAGGACTACACAACAGCGCACCACCACTCCAACGAGGGGGTGAAGGGCCATACCAGCGTACATCACGCCCACCACTACTTTGCAATTCCGACTCTATCTTCACCATTCCGTGATGAAGACGGTAGCAGTAGCGGCGACAAGGTCGCACAACCGCGCGCTATGTATCTCAGTAATTGTACCTAGTTGTGAGGACTACCAGTAATTTGATAAACATTTATATTGTTCTATAAGCCAAGTTGGTTACTCTATCGACAAGTGTAAAATTGGGCAGGTGCAACATTTTGTTTGTCTTGGTTCAAGGCTTAAAGCGTTCCAAGGCTATATAAAGCTCAATACGATTTATACTTGACGAAGCAAAATGGTAGTCTTGACAAGGCAATATCTACCCTTGCCAGAAAAAATTATTCGTATGATACTTGTCCCTGATGCGGGAATTGCTTGCCGTTTCACCAGTGAACACAAATCAGGTTTACTTTGGGCAGGGCGCAAAGCGTTAGAAGACATTATATATACTTGCCAACCCTAGCTGCAACGGTACGCTCGATAAAGATTATAATCTAATTACATAACCTGGCAGAAAGAAAATTTTCCCAGTGATGTGCTTTCCATAACGAAAACGGGAACGACTCATACTTGCTGAACACGTTTGGCCCATACTACTTGAATGTGGTTTGAGGAAACGAAGTATTGCTCAACGCGCGCGACGAGAGCGAACAAGTCTACGGCAATTCTGCTGTGGTGGCCAAGCCTTGAGGACCATGCACGTGAACAGCGTGCGCTCGGGTGTCCATTAATATTGTGTTCGCTGAGTGTCCAGACTGAGCCAACTACACGAGCGAAACATACTAACCCACTGTTCAACATTCGGATTGCGAAACAAGAATTCATTCCTCATAATAATGATAGAGACGTATGTACTACACCAATATACTGTCTGTTTATTCTTCCCTCGTATTCCATAGTGTTTTGTACGCTACAAAATACGTGAAATCTATATTAATAGAGCAGCCCCGCGTCGTAGCTGGAGGGCAGTGGATAGATGGCCCTGTCGTCGTCGCACTGTCGTAGATAGGAGGGTGGTAGTGCAACAACCATGCCATCGTTATTGGCATCGGCGGTTGGCCGTCATCGTCCACCGGACGGTCGTAAAAGCAGAGGGCGCGTCAGCACGCGGCGACACCAATGACGGGGGGGATCGTTGCCGCCGTGACCGAAATTGTCCACCCCGCCATCTAGGACGACGGCACGCCGTTGAACTGTCCTCACCGTTGTTGTAGGGTGTTGCATGGCGGCAAGCTACTGTGCCCGCTTCGCCTCCTGCCTGTCACAAGGTGGCAGCGGCGGGCAAGCTGTTACGCCCCCTTCGCTTTCCACGTCATTGTGTGGTGGTGGCGCGCCGTTGCACAGTCCCACAACGTCAGCTTCAATTTCTCGATACAAAAGCGATTGCGTTCGTCCAGAAACACCGTCCGAGATGGCTGGTTACCTCCGACACAAAGGTCATGACCTCTCTTGCAAGTACGTTTGCATCCCTCGAGCGAAGTCGCATGCTGATCCAGTGTATATTGAGGTTTGAGGGTTCGATCGTGTCGGACGTCCAATGGTTTGTGATGCCCCGCCATGTCGTCGATCGCGCGTCCTGACAAGACCGATTCCCCAAATACGTTGTGAAATGGTCGTCGAAATCCACTTTCCAGCGGGGAATCTTGTCCAAGCTGTTTTGATGCTCGTCGAGGAGTGCGAAGCGGCAAGTGATTACCACCAGACTGTTGACCACGGAACCTGGGTCGATTCGGCTGTCAAGGGTTCGTGAGCATTGCCGTCATATTCTAGAGGTAGCGAGTGCTTCGGGGACATCGCCGTCAACTCGTGAAAAGGAAAGGCGACGCATTAGGTTCTTGGTATCTGATATAGCATCCAAATAACTGTCGCCGGGGTAGCTCAGCTGGGAGAGCAACAGACTGAAGTTAACGCGGATTCTGGAGGTCCCGTGTTCAATCCACGGTCCTGGCATTTTTTTGCGTGATGCCCCTTGAATTTGCATGGGGCACTCCAGCACAAAGTATATTGATCTTAACAAGTGCCATGGTTCCAACGAGTACTTCTAAACGACTCAAGCAATTGTATACTTTCCATAATCTTTCTCTGGGTCATATATCTAACGGTGTCCGCACTCATCAGAATGTCAGTAAAATTAATTTGCACCGGACTCACCTCCCAGCGCGATGCAGGGAAGATATGTTTGTTCCTTTGGTACCAGCTTCGTTCTACGACTTTCCCCGCATGGGATTCATCTTTCTCCTTCGTCGCGTCGGCAAGAAGGCGGACGTCGTCGTGGACATCAAAGTTAAAGAGGGGTCCAGACTTTCCTCGGGCCTTGTTGACGATGAAGTCATAAAAAGTATAGTGCTACGGAAACGTAAAAGGTCACAACACATCACAGCGATCGGAACAAAGCAATCACTTACTCCTGGGATTATCAGATCCTCCTTGGGTGCAGCCGTCAGACAGGCTTGGCAGAGATAAGAGGGGCGTACTTTGATATACATTAGGTTATCGACGTTGACTCCCCTAAGCTCAGGAAATTGCTGTCGACACTTTTCCAAGAAAGTGCTAATGGTATCCCCCTTTTTACACTCGAAAGTTCGAACGTTTGAGAGGTAAATTTGAACCAGTAATCCGAAGGACGTACGATAACAGATTTCCGGTGTCCACTGCCATCCCAGTATGAGTAAGTGACCTCGATTTCCTCCGCTTTGAGTTCTTCCTGCCTTCGAAGCCATTCTTGACGTAGCCGTTCTCGTTCCCTTCTTTCTTCTTCTTCCCGCTCACGGTCGGGGAGGAAGGACGTGTCAACGTCGGGGTTTTTACCAAACTTTGTGCGTTTCACCGCAGGTTCACTGTTCGTGGCATCTGGAGTTTGGCGAGAAGACACGTCCCCGTCGCCCTCTTCGTCATCCATAGCGAAGGACAAGGTCGACTTGGCCTTTTTGCGTTTCTTGACCTTCCTTGTTTCCTCCCTAAACAAGTGCTCCAAGTACTATCAGCTACTCTTCTCTCGATGCTAAAAAGCAACGGAATGAATAGAAAGGTCGACTCACTTGAGTTCACTCGTGCGAGCTGCTTCGCGCGCTTTTGCCTCTTCCAACGCCTTTCTCCTCTGCTGGAAGTCTTCTAGATGAACTAGACCAATCGTGTTGTACTTGAGGGTGTCCTCCATAGAATCATTTTGCCCGACAAACTTGTTTGCTGAAGGCCGCGACTTCTCAGTTTCGTTGATGAGGTTTTGTTTCTGTCGCTCGTATTCCTCGCGGTTCTGGAGACGCTGTTTGATGAGTTCGTCCTGACGCCGCCCATCCGCTTTGCTAGCAGACATCTTCCGATGTGTTTGTGTAGTCGAAGTGAATGAGTGCGGAGTGTCAAATTGTTCGTTCCTCCAGTCTAGATGGTCCACGTCCTTGGTGTGCTTTTGCCTGACCTGCAATATGCAAGGGTACGTATCCAGTAGTACAATGTTTTCTCGTTTCTCTGACATGGTACCAGCAAGCATTGACTAGATTCTATGGCGTCGGGAACAAGACAGCCCACCGGCTTTGTGCACGGCTGCAGATTCACGACCGTCAAAAAATTCGGGACCTCACGGCGACGCAAGTCACCGAATTGGCCTCTTTCCTAGCCTCCCCTTCGACCGCACCACCACTTCGTCGTATGCCGCTTGCCTCCCTAGATTACAGGCCTTCCCCTGTTTCTACACCCATAGAGGATATTCGGCAAAGAGCGCTCAAAGACTCTGTGTCCGGTCCCCCAGATCCACTCAAGAGCTTGAAGATCGAGTCCGAGGCAAAGCGAGTCGTGAGGGAGAACATTGCTCACTTGCGGATGATTGGAAGCTATGTGGGGAAGCGGCATGCGATGGGCTTGCCTGTCCGGGGGCAAAACACCCAATCAAATGCCAAGACAGCAAAGAAGCTGAACAGGGTCAGCCGGTTCGGCTGAATGCATTTCGGGCGCGCGGTACGATACTAGAATCTCATTTATTTGGCGTGCGATCATGTGGGATCATTGCTTGCATTAGGACCGGTCGTCTAGAAATACAGGTGAGTCTAGTCGTCACCTACGGGCACTTCCTCCTCCAGGTATTTTAACAGCGTGACGCGAATTTCTGTGCTTTCGTCCCCGCGTAGCACATCTGACAAAAATTCTGCTTGCACCTGCATCTGTACCTATAGATTGGGAGGTGTATGACGCGTTTGTTGAGAACGAACATGGCTACGCACCATCTCCAGTGCCCCTCTGAGGACGCCGCACAACACGTTGCTAAACCATAAACCGCCCTCGAGAGCCTCTTCTGGTAACTCGACAAATTCTGCTAGTGGGTTTTCTTCCAGTGTGAGGACAAACGATGAACCAGCTACGGCTCCTTGTTGCTGGGTACTGCTTGGTCTCGATGCTGGTGCAGCATGCGCAACCGCCGGTGTGATGTTGAGGAAGGACTTGAAACCGACCTTGAAATCACCTCCAGAATGAAATCGTGGTCTGTTAGAGAATGCGAGCGTACGCACTTTGGCAACGACTTCACCGACTTCCCTGAAATCAGCACACCGGCCAAGAGAACTCCTTGCTAAAAAGTCCTCGACCAGTCGTGTTCCTATGTTGTATCCCATCTTCTCGAGTTGTTTATTGACCTCGGCATAGTCCTCGTAGTCCTGAATTAGTTGTACGACGAGAGCACCATACGTTAGTGCAAATAATTCAGCGTTCTGTGGTTCTAGGTCAGGCTGATCAATGTCAGAGAGCTGGGGATTGTCCTACTATTTTCTCGGTACGACCTTTCCAGAGGTCTTCACCGATGGCCTTGTACTGCTTACTGGTCGTCGCCATCGTATGAGACCAAGATTAATATCATCCGTCACTGCCACCGCCGCCATATAACAGACCAACCCATATCTCTACTCAAATAAGCCCAACTGCACGCGCAAACCTGTGCGCTGTATATATCCGCATCCCACGAAGCCTCGTAAACCAGTACAAGTGCGCGCTTTGAACGAGAACAGTGACAGGTTGCTCAAAGTCTGCGGCGATTCTCGCTGCTATTGGCCGTGTCTGCACCTCGTTGGAGAGGTTGGCTTACCCACTCTGTTCTCTTGCCTGCGGTCAGTCTCATGGGGCTCGAAGAAATTTTCGAGCAGGGTACTTGCGTTTCATGTACGCCTATCCGACAGAGTCGCAGCGATAAACTTATTCGTACGCGCAGCTTCTCGCGATGCTTGCTCTCGCGATTCCGTTCATCATTACGCAGGCTTCTACTGAGAGAACTGGCAAGCTTATCAAGTACTGGAATTGAGTGATGGAAATAGGCATCCTGATGGTGCTACATGAACGCGGGGAGTTATTAAGGCGCGTAGGATGATGATTAGGAAAGAACAGCAAGCACGACAGCCTCCCCATCTGCCAGCCCTGCCTTGAACCCATTGCCATAATAATCCTCGGTCCCTTGGGGGAGAAACCCGCCCATCGAGTTCAAGCTGTCTCGAATATATTGTTCCGTAAACTCGAGCCTCGACCACCCATGCTGTGCGAAGATCTTGACGGTCTGATAGCCGTCCGAGTACCCCTCGATCGATGACTGTTGCTGAGAGCTCGTCATATTCCATGAGTATATATCACTACTCGTCGTCTGGTAGTTTTGGAGTCGCTCGAGGATATCAGACTGAGGGGAACGGCCATGGCAGCCACGGCACCAAAAGCATGCTGAAGTTGAGCAGGATCCGTGGCTGGCGGTTTACCAAAAGAGTAAAACGTATCTGGCAGGCTTTTCCCGACAGCGTTTTTGAAGCACCAGCCTTGATCGGTATTACATCCCTCCTTGTTATAAGCTGGATATCGTCGGTTAGACATCCGATGAGCAACAGTACGAAATACACCAAAAGACCCGTCCTGTACTTGTGTCCGCATAAACCTCCATCTGAGTTGTACAGAATTGCTTTCTCGCTTCGTCTGGGTTGGGTTGGGCTGAGAGGACAAACTCTGATCCATTAGCGCGCATTACCATTCGCTGATCACAAGATCTTGACGGTCCTTCGAAGCTGCTGCCTCAAGATCACCGGAAATCGATCCCTGGACATCGCTCGTATGTTGAGACGCCGATTCGAGTCTGCGGTCGAGAAGACAAAATAGGAATGGTGATCCTCGACAACAAAGTCTGAGCGCTGGGAGATGAAGGCACTGTACTGTTGGAGATTAAAGCCATCATGAACATACAGATGTAGATCGAGCTCTTCAGTAGACTTTTGTCTCATAGCGTCCATCACATTCGTGTCTGTTCAACGACGAGTCGTCACCAAACGACAAATAGAAGCAGCGTACACACTCACAAAAATTCGGGAGCTCGGCCACATCTTTCGGTTCATTCGCTATTTCAATCCCAACAACGTTAGTCACGTTTTGAAGTTGCTCCATCAAGAACGTCAGAACCTGTATAGTTTGGTTTATGTATGTGGGATCGCTGAATAGCCTCGTTTGACCGTCGGATATGCCCGAGTGTGGTTGTCCGTTTTGGCTTCCGGGAGCACCATGAAGGTCAGCCAAGACCCCAATGTTGGCCGCCGCAGCCATGTTGATCGCCCTGACAAACCGAGGCCAAGAGCTCCTATAAACGCTTGCATATGGCTCGAAAGGAGCATCGAGGAGGATGTCTGGTCCGAGCGTCCAGTAGCCTATCGGGATGCGGACAGTGTTGATGCCGATGCTTTTGAGGTAGTCGAAGTCGGTCTGGTTAATAAATGTGTCCCAGCGTTGTTCAAGCACAGCACGAGCATTGTCAGTGGACCTCCAACCTGAGGCAACGTCAATCTCTGCGGTCCGGGGTCCTGATGCGCACGTAAAGAGAGATGGAGCCATCCAATTTTCTAGTACGAACCTATAGGGTGCAAACGTATGTCAAAGCACAGGTGAGCATCTATCCGTACCTACTATAAACTCAAGTTAACAGATCGCTGTTTTCGATAGCGGTATACAGCTGCAGCGGTGGGATCATACGGCGAAAAGTTCTGACGGGTAAGCTGTGGGGGATTGTACAATATCTCAGGGCACTGTGCGTCCGTAATAACGTCGGAGCTCGTTGCAGGATTGAACATTGTATTCCAGGACTTGAAAAATTAAACGTCGCATCAAGTGGGGTATCGAGAAAGCCAGAGTTGTGGAAGTCCGAAGAAAAATCCACGGCGTTGGTAGTGATGTTGCTTGTTAGCGCTATGGGTTGTCCGGGGAAGGCTTATAGGACCCTTCAACCAAACTTAAAGCTCGAAGTACTAGGGTGATGAAGCCTTCGATATACGCCGACGACATTGCTTTGGACACGTCTTTGGAAGACGGCTCGAGCGAGAAGATGAATGACTTATCAGGCCAGATTCGAGATTGGGCCAAGAGACTGGAGTATAAGTAACAATGTTGGCGTATTAAACTCGCAATTTACAGTATATTCGGGGTGGCTGAAGTTGTCATTTTTCGCGATGGGGTCAAGCATACCCGGCCCCTTCAAGAGATTCCAAGAGCAAAAACTCTGATGGAGCCCCGTAAAAGCTTCCAGTACAAGGCGGAGAAAAATAAATCAAGATAATCTCAGCATAAACGGCATGACGCACCTCTCAAGGTTCTCGAAGTTGTCCTTCTGTTGGACATGCTGGACGTGGTTGGTTCACGCCAAAGATGTGCGGTCTAGAAGACGAGACTCGTCTGTTTTCACACGAGGAATAACGCCCATCTTACCGGTGAATACTTATGTAGACCGACGGTTTTATGCCGACAGTAATTGATCTTGTCACTTGCTTTCATCGTCGCAATGATTGGTTAGTTTAGTTGTAAGTTGAAATTCCCAAGTTAGTGCGTAAAAATTCTTGGTTCGACTTATTCTCAGCATAATACTGTTATGATTAATATGTCATTGGGAAGACGAGAAACGGCAGAACACCAAGTCAGTGGTATTACTGTAATTTCCCTTTAACATCTGCATAGAGAATATGATTAAATTTGGCAAAGGGGATCATTCTTGATATCACCGTTCACCGTCAGCTGCAAATGACATGGGAAAGTCAGTTATCATCATTGATCCCACATTTGCAGCGAGGCATACCCAATGGTATAATACCACCACGAGGCATCGGAGATCTTTCTCAAAGGCATCTTCCACCGAGTTTGGTTGCTTGATCGAAAGTAATGGCCCTTCATACGAGATGCGATTTCCTTGGTCATCACACGTGTATACCAGAAACATCCAACTATTTCCATCGGACAAACAATACCGAACAGTCTTGTTGCTAGATATTGTAATAAGTGATAGCAAAGGGACAAATAAACTGAACGCGCACCCAGTTACCTCACTCAAGGCGATAGCCTGACTGGTAGCTTCCGGCATGCTATCGATCAACAGAGTCTCCTTATCTCGTTTCGCTTCGACTAACATAATATAATTTCTTGCATAGATCATAAGATCGTCAAGCGCAGAAAAAAGCACCCTATCTGGGGAAGATCATCCAGGCGATGTTGCGCGGCTTGAGAACCAAATGACACGCACCGCGATCATTCTCGTTTTGGTAAGTACAGATCCCATAATCAACACTCCCGGCGAGCCATGTTTCAAACTGGTTCCTAGTATTCTTGACCAACACGCCGTCGCCGGTTGCAATTCGCATCTTTGGGAAAATAGCCACTGGTGTGTTTTTTTTCGCATCAAAGGAGATGTCGGCGATCGTCAGGAGAATGGCGTCGAGGATCATTCGAGCGCCTGCTTCAAACTATATGCAGATATTCATCTCTTATGTCCCATATGACCGAGTTGAACTTACTCTCCGACTGGTTGAACGATAGATTCGAGCGATCTGGGAGGAAAGGGCTTGTATGTATTTCAAATCGATGTCCTTCGCTGCAAGGAGGGCATTCAATTTAGCATCTTGAAACCAAAAAGGTCTTCGCTCCAGTCCCATGTTCGAGAGATCAGATCGTTGGACAGAAGAAAACGAAAATTTCTGGCAAAGCACATGAGATGGGACACGAAAAACCTTGACCAGTGACTGGGCTACTGATTAAACTTACGAGCTTCTTTGCACTTCCAAGAATACCCTGCAGCGCATTGACGTGCTTCATGATCTCCTCCATTTCATTCTTGGTTTCTTCAATGCCACTCAGCTCTTCCTGCAATGCAGAGAGTCGCTGCTGGGCAAGCTGCATTTTCGTCAGGTCGACCGGAGTATCCTGGATACTGCGCTTGCGCTTGTGACCTTGCTGAGTGAACATGATTAGAACAATTGAGTAGGCACTGGGTAATAATGATGTAAGGAAAAGACACCATTACATATTAGTAACATTTATGTAACGTACCTTTGTTAGAGAGAGGATTGCTATCGCTGCAGTGCTTCAGCACTACACGCAGCACTCAGTAATCCCTCTGGGCTAGACGCGTAGTTATAGTAGGTGGATAAGATAAGATTTGCTAATCGAATCACGTGTTGAACGGCACATAACATTATCACACGCTGGTCGCGTCACGTGTTGGGCGCGCTTCCTTGCAATGCGCCTACTTACACTCATCCGTCCACCAAAATCCACGGCTAATCAAAAGTATTTACAGAGGTCATGTCTAGACCAGAGCTCCAAGCACCACCAGAAATCGTATGTTCTATCTACTGGCAGCGACCTTTTCCATAACAATCACGCATCCTCAGTATTACGGAGATGCCGAGGCCAAAAAGTATACTACAAAGTAAGTCGTCGTATTTTCCGTCTACAAATATTCCCAACTGCAATCCAAGCACACGAAATCAGCAGATCCAAGCGGATATGACCTACCGTGCACTGGAACTGCTTAATCTCCCACCAGATCAGCCTGCATTCCTTCTCGACATTGGTTGTGGGTCTGGATTATCAGGCGAGATCCTCGACGAAGAGGGGTACCTATGGGCGGGCGTAGACATATCTCCGAGCATGCTCGGTAAGTCAATTCGAGATACTCGCGCATCGACATCCGACCCCAAATCCAGAGGTGGCTCTGGAACGAGAGGTAGAAGGTGATCTGTTCTTGCAAGACATTGGCCAGGGGCTCGGCTTCCGTCCGGGGAGTTTCGATGGTGCGATAAGGTTACTCGAATCCCACCGCTTCTTGTGCCGTACGTTGACCTTGGACAGTATATCCGTTCTTCAGTGGCTGTTCAACGCAGAGACGTCCCATCCGACGTCGTCCCCGCCGCGCCGCCTCACTAGGTTCTTCACGACACTCTATTCTGCACTCCGCAATCCATCACGCGCTGTGTTTCAGTTCTACCCATCATCCGACGATCAGATACAGCTCATTACTTCGATAGCACAGAAGGCTGGTTTTGGCGGTGGTATCGTAGTCGATTATCCGAATTCGAAAAAGGCGAGAAAAGTGTTTTTGTGTTTGTTCGTCGGAAGTGGAGGTGGACAGCAGCAACAGTTACCAAGGGGTCTCGAGATCGAGGGCGACCAAGTGCTGTTCGAGAGGAGAAGGGAAAAGGAAAAGAAGCGGGATCGCAGTGGGAAGCGTAGGACTGTGAGGGACAAAGATTGGATATTGAAAAAGAAAGAAGTAAGCTCTTCGTGTTCGTTGCTACCTGGAGCTAACATCAATCTATCTTAGCTGTACCGTCAGAGGGGGAAGGAAAGTGTCCCTCGAGACTCAAAATATACGGGGCGGAAGCGTAAGCCCGCTTTTTAGTATTATCTATTTTCTGTCTACATAGACACTTGGATATTTTATACCAACCGTCTGTCACGCACGTCTGTCGACGAAGAGCTCGCGGCAGCCTATCACGGCTTCCTTGGCACTGCTACGAATAAACGAACCCTGTAGAGCGGCCATGCTGATCCGGCGACCATTATGCATCTCCGTCGCCGTAAGTTCCTCCAGCTGTTGTCCCATGCGGTCGATATCTTGTCTAGATATATTGTCGCTTTCACCATAGAAACGGGTAAATAATGTCCTTGCTTGAGTCGGGGAGGCATCATCAACCAACACACTGAGGTCGACGCGGCCAGGTCGGATGAGTGCTGCATCGAGTTTCTCCAAATGATTCGTTGTCATGAAGATGATCCGTTCTTCTCCCGATGCGACACCGTCCAATGCATTCAAGAAGCCCGAAAACGTTACCGAAGATTGATACCTTCCAGGAGTTACACGTGTAATCCGTGGCATTGCAAAAGACTCACCCATCGTCGCTAGTGCGAACTCGCTTATTGAAAGCAGCATCGACGTCCTCAATAAGGATGAAACTGCGTTCCGGAGCATTGGACAGAAGGTGGATAAGCTTATCATCGGCAAGACCGCGTTCGGAAAGGTTCAAAATGCAAATATCGTAAGATAGTGAAGCGGCAAGCGCTTGAATGAATGAAGTCTTTCCCGACCCTGGAGGTCCATAAAGAAGATATCCACGCCTGTACGGTATGCCTGTTATGCCAACTTTAATGCTGGAGATCCGGGTGGGGATGACACTTACCTCGATCAGCATACCATTGCCGCCGTCCCAAGAAGGCGCGAACATCATGCACAATTTTCTCACTCACGCCTGCATCTAGTACAACACTGTGCAGCGGACGCTTTCTTCGGGGCTGACCAAACTGTTTCCACTCGATACCCCATGCAGTGCGAATGACAAGTTTACCTTCCTGGCCCTTTAGAGCTAGATCTCGAGCATCCGTAAGGAGTTGTAGAAAGAGCTGTCTGTCTCGCGAAAGCGTTGTCAATGTGACCGTCTCCCAAGGAGTGCCGGACATGAGCTGCATGGAGCGTGTTTCACGTTCCCGTTTCACCTTGTATTGTCGGTTTAACCTTGTCGATCTTCAAAAACAGCTGAAATGACAAACCTGTATCCATGTACCACGGTACCTGAACCAGTGGATACCGGGCCCTGCGACGAGCCTGAATAATGCCGAGGAGCTTCCATTACTCCTTTGTTCAAACGCTGTCTCAACACTCAATTGGTGGCTTCGGAGCCAAGTGTGGGTAGTGCGCCGCTGTGACGTGCTCGCGTTGTGTGCCATCCACGCCAGAAACCATTCATACGCATGGTCTTTGTTGTTTATTTCGAGGGAAACGAGCATGCGGCGACGGAGCGCAGTTGAGCCCAGGACAAGACCCTGGCGAAGGGCGGTGAGCCCCACGCCGACTCCCTAGGAAATAAAACTGTATAAATGTGCAGACATACGCCGTGCATATTGGATTACCATGAGACCGAAACCAGCTTGGAAGTAAGGGCTACGCTTTTGAGTTTCTTAAGTTCGGGTGTTTTCGCGAAAAAAGCATGCGACGCACTTGTCACCGAAAATGGCCGCAAGCGTCGGGCTGAAGATCGTGTCGTGCGTTGGTACGGGTGCTGGCTGGGTAACGGGTTGTAGGGCGTCGGACATGGTGGTCGAGGAAGACACGCGCTGGCTTACGACTAATAATCGCGAATTTAGTAGCGCGTCGAGTCGCGTCGCCCGCAAATTTTTTCTGCTTTCGTCTTGGTGCCACTCGTCGCCAGTATGGTCAAGCAGTCGGTTAGCGAAGCCTACGAGCTACTCGGCCTCGAGGAGGTAGGACATGCCGGGGATCATCGTCGCTGGGCCTAATGTCACCCACAGGGGGCGTCAATGGACCAGGTCCGATCCGCGTACAAGCAGGTGAGTGGCAACTAGCCGAATTGACAGTACTGTGGCCGAACGAAACACACAGCTGGCACTCCGTACCCATCCAGACAAGAACCAGGGAGACGCAGAGGCGACTGTGCAGTTCCAGCAGGTCAGCGAAGCGTACACCTTGCTCCAATCATATCACTCGCCCTCCAAACGACGCCACTATTGCGGATGCGGTCATATGCATGAGAGCGACGACGAGTACGACGACTATTTCGGCTACGATGACGACGACGAATTCTACGAAGAAGATTACGAGTCCGACCAGGAGGAACGCCTCAGATTCTTCAGGTAGACGTATCCTTTGTTCTGTCAAGGCGCTCGCCAGACACCATTCGTCAGGTTCGTCTTTGAAGAGGTCTTCAAGGGTCGCACCGGGCGTGGTTACGCTTATGCCAGTATGCATACAACAATCTCAAATTAACTTTTATAACCCCTCACTCTTAGGAGATCTGCATCGTACGCGTCGTCCTCAACAACCCCCCGAGACCCAGGAAGAATATGAAGCTCGACTAAAACATGTGCGAGAAGAGAGAGAAGATGCAGAGGCCCGTAGAGCCCAGGAAAAGGCGGAGCGCAAGGAGTCTGATGCTCGCCTGCGCGAAGAGGGTGCGGTGGTGTCTAATTGTCACACGGAGTGCTGACGCTTTGATCAGAACGTAACGAGGCTGAGAAACGACAGAGGGAGAAGGCAGCTTCCAGGAAAGTAGAAGCCGAAAAGCAACGCAAAAAGGCCGCTGTGACGGCACAACTTCAGCAGCAACGTGTACAGACCTTGCGATCAGCCACATTTGCTGCTGCACGTGCCGGAGAGACCTCCGAAGTGAAGAAAGGTGTGTGGGAAGATGAAGTCGATCCTGCCGGTGGGGAAATCAAGATTGGGTGCGAAAGTTACGTCGAAGTACATCCCCAAGACCCATCGGAGACGCTCTTGCATATTGCTGCGCAAAACGGTGACGCTGACCTGGTTGAATGGCTCGATGCGCACAGTGAGTCCATGCAGCTTTAATGGCCGTTGGCATAATAAACCCTGACGTGTAAACCTTAGGTGCTGATCCTGAAGAACGTAATTCATCTGGACTGTCGGCATTCCATGTCGCTCTGCAGCACGGCCATATTCAGATTCTCAAGCATTTCCTAGAGTCATATGACCCAAAGCAGGAGGATCATCACGCGATCTATGACCTTGCGCCTCCAAGGTCCCTTCTTTCTATTTCGCTAGCCTCCGCCGAACCTGAGGTGGTGTGGATGGTCCTTGATAAGGGACTCGCGACTGCTGACGACATTAGTAATGCTTGGACGGAGATCACGTCCCTCGAAGGCAAGCAGGGGTTGTCGAGGAAAGTAGGTAAAGACGGCTTCAAGTACACCGAGATCCAAAACCTCCTGACGAGCTATGGGGGTTTCACGCCACCACCCACGCCCAAAGTGCCGACTCAAGAGAGCAGTCCTCAAGCCAGCAGGGGCGAGCCTACGAGCCCCCGACAAGACCAACATACGAGAGGCAAGGGAACTCATCGTTTCAAACCAACAAGAGACCGCGCTACGCAGGCACAAGGTTCACCGGACGAGAGAATGCAGAACGGCGTGACTGATGCATCTTGGCGTCTACCTGAAAATGGGGAACGTGGCAAGACTCGAGGACGTGGTCGCGGTCGCGGTCGAGGCCATGGTCGAGGCCGTGGTCGTGGACGACCAAACTAGGTCAGCACACACAGGATTGTCTGCACGTTGCGTTATTCTTGTTCATTTTTGTTACCACATCATCTCGTCACCATGCCGCATACCTCTCCATCATGTTTCAAGCATGCCTGCGTGCTGAACGCACTGTCTGTCACTATAGTTTTGTAATAACTCACAATTTCGCTACTCTACGTATGTGATTGACGATCAATAGTGTAATGACTATGGCTATCAGATTCGACTCGTGCTGGTAGTGACACAGTTGCAGTGCACCAACCGACGCAGCAAGACTGATGACACGATCGATCTGTCGTGTCTCGGCAGTCTGAGTGGGTATTTTGTATTCGGTGGACTTATCGATGAATTCGCTGTGAGCGTGGTTTGTTTGCATGTGTTTAATTTAGAGGTCCTTGGTACACAATGACAAATAAACCTCTCAACTTCACCACCAGCTCAACAATTCGTTTCGTTGGGTCAACATGGGGCGTCTGGCCGAAATGCAGAGGAAGCTCTTGGAGGTACGTCTTTTGCAGGCATCATGCACACACTCATAATGCACGCACAGCAAATGATGGGACCGGAAGCGATGGGCGTTGCCAACGCGAATTTGGTATGGTCCGACGAAAAGGTTTGCCGGAACTTTCTATGTGGGACATGCCCACACGCCTTGTTTACCAATACAGTACGTCACCACGTTTCAAAGTTGAATAATGCTGGGTAACAGGGCCCGGTGTAGAAAATGGACTTGGGTGCATGTCCGAAATCGCACACGGAACGGTTGAAGACAGAGTTTCTTCAGGCACGTGAGGCGAATCCCAACGATCCCATATTTGCACGATTTCAAATGGAATATGAGTCCAATATCTTTGCGTTTGTGGATGAATGCGACAGGCGAATCAGGGCTGCGCATCGGAGGTTGGAAAAGACGCCCGAAGAGAATGCGAAGACTACGAATTTGATGCGGGAGATTGCAGAAATTGAGCTGGCAATTCAGGGTGGCACGGAAAAGATCGAAACCCTTGGTGAGTCACATTGCAGGTGGCGAAGAAAGACATCTGACGTGATGTTGGCACAGGTGAACAGGGCAAGGTAGAAGAGTCCATGCGGGAAATGGCGGCGATTGAGGCGCTCAAGAGTGAAAAGGCGGAAAAGGAGGTGAGTCACGGTGGGTGCTGTGGGTGCGTGGTGATTGACGTTTTGGGGTTTGGGCAGCGGGACCTTCAGCAGCTGACGGACACGTCGGGGGCGTCTGGGCATCAAAAGCTGCGTGTGTGTGATGTCTGCGGTGCGTACCTGTCTGTGTTGGACTCCGATCGCCGGTTGGCAGACCACTTTGGAGGCAAGGTATGCCACATGAATGGGGGGAATGATCTGAAAGTGATGTCACGTGTTGATAGATGCATTTGGGCTACCACGAGCTGCGCAACATGCTTTCTAAATTCCGGGAGGAGCGGGAGAAGCGCAAGATGGCGGCGACGCCGTCTGGAGCGCCGTCAGGCGGGGGTGGGGCGGGGCGGGGGGGCGGAGAGCGAGTAGAACACCGGTCTTCACGTGACGATCGGGACCGGGAGCGAGAGAGGGGATATGAGAGGCACGGGTCGTCGCGCTATGAGTGAGTGTTTGTTTGGGAGACGGCTGGGGCGCTGACGGTGAATGTGTGGCAGCGATCGACGACGGGATCGGGAGAGGTCACGATCGCCCGGACGGGGCAGACGGTACTAAGCTGCAGCATGGAGCGGGCGAGGAATAACACGTAGATCCCAATAATATTTATTTTGCGTTATGAATTGCCAAATAAGGAAGCAAAGTTGATTGAGAAAATGTTTTCAATTTTGATGCTTGATTTTGTGCCTGTGACAGAATTTATGTGACAAGGTGCATGTCCTCCTCCTCGTCTTCCAATGTCCCTCTCAGATCCAAATGTCCAGATGGACCTCTCCCCCTCCCTACAAAACCCCCTCTTCCACGATCCCCCAGACCCCCCCTCCTCCAAAAAAATGGAGTTTCTGTCTGACTTCCCCCTCCTCGTCTCCCCCGCGTTCCCCTTCCCACCCCCGGACGTCGTCGATCCACGCCTCGACGTCAGAGACGACTCCCCAGACACACCCGGCGACGCACACCTCATCGTCGTCGGCAACATGCTCAAGAAGTAAGTCCCCTCCTCGTGCCAAGTGCCCTCGCTCAGACTCTCGTGCCACCCAGCATTGCACAGACAGCCCAGTCTGCCAGCGCCGCTTGTTCCCTCGGCCAGGGCCTCGAAGCCAATGTTCGTATCGACGAACTCAAAAAGACGATCGCTCTCGTTTCAGAACTCATCGCCGCTACCCAGATCACCGACTCTCCCAGTTCCAGGAAATCTTCCCCTCCGCATTTCTCGACCCTCCCAGTATCAGCTTCCACAGCCACCCCCGCAGTCCGCTATCCAGCAGCGACCGACGTGCAGGATACCGGACAGGCTGGGCTACACTTTGCTTCTAGTCGTCCAGACTTCAACGTGCTCGACCCGCAATGTCTATCAGATACATCCGATTTGTCCCGCAAGCGTTGTGCCTCATCCATGGCGGGTGATCGCGTCATCAAGGTTTTGAAGATGGAGCCCCAGGACGACACGCTTCACAACCTCCCTCAGCCACCGACTCCCCCAACCTTTCCGCCGACTACCATGGTTCCGTTTGAGTCTGTTTCACGTCCAGCCAGTTCCGCTGGCTTGCCCCAGATTTCTCATCGACCCACGACACCATCTGTGCCTGGAATCGGTTTCACCACGACCCCCTCAACAGCTGCCGACTTTGGTTCCCCCTCTTCGTTGTCGACGCCGGTCGTCCACCCAAGCCATTTCCCCCCTCCAGTTCGCACTTCGTGGCCGGATGGAACTACGACCATACCACCAAGGACTCATCAACACACGCTCTCGGGAAGCTCCCTCACGACTGGCATTAGCTTTCAATCTATACCCAGCACGAGCACAGTTTTATCCCCCTTGCCATTCTCCTCGACTGGAACATTCGCCACCGCTTCTTCTCAGCCACGCCCACTCGCCGTAACAGGAGCAGGCATCAGTCCGCCAATTGGTAGGGTATCACGATCAGGTTCATTCACGAATAACAACTCTTTTGGTTTTGGTCTACCTGAAGTTCCCTCCGTTAACGAAGCGCTTGATTTCCTCCAGCCTTCCCTGTCTACACTCCCGACAAAGCAGGTTGCGCATAGTCCTACATCGTCTCTGGAAGGGGAGAATGATGTCGATTCAGACAATGGGGATTACTCGCAGTCACAGAGTCCCGAATCATCCTCCGGCAATAACTCGAGAATCCCTCGTTCCATTGCTATCCACAGCAACCGTTCGAACGTGTCCTTGGCGCGCAAATCCGCGGAGAATCTGACAAATATTTCGAGTCATGCCAGCGAAGTGCCCCAGGAGTACCGTGTGGAGGTGGATCGTATCTTTTTCGAATTTTTGAACAGCATCTGCTCGAATCGTGAGTATACACCGACTTGCTTTCCGGTTAGCTAATCAGGCGGGTAGTGGAAGCTACAGACGCTAAAGGGGAACCGATACACCAAACCTTGATGGCTAAAAAGATGCAGCGCTTAGATGAATCTCCTGACTTTCGACCATTCAAATTCCGGATACAAGCATTCACCAACGCATTCCTAGAAGAGGAAAGCCCAGATTGTTCAGATAAAGGGATATTTCATTGACTGATTTCTACAGCTTGCCCGGCAAGGTTACCCGGAAGACAAAATTCCCATGAAGAAGGTCAGCTTATCGCTTATAATACCTCAATTTGGCCGCCTACGATGAGATCCCTACAGATTCGGACCTATCTTTGGAACCAACCCTATATCTCCCGTTTCAACGAGGAAGGGAAGAAGACGAAGTCGAAAGGTAACCACATCTGGAATATAGATGCAAAGAAGCTACCAGACGGAGGATGGACATTCCGACCGTTCTACCGTCGTGTCGCTGGGTCGCCACCGAGTGTAGCATACGTCGGCTTACGATGGAGTTGGGCACCGCGTATCTGGGATCCGCAGGCGTCGCGGACAAACCTAAAGGTCACCTACAGTTCCCCCTCTCTCCCATCGTGGCTATCTTGGGACGATGATGTCCTACAAGGAACGCCGCCACCTGATGCAGAGAGCTGTGAGATTACGGTGGTGGCCAGAGTGGGTCACCGTTCTCACACACGTTGTCAATCCTTGACGTTACACGTAGTACTTGCAAGATGGTGTCGAGGAACTGCTCGCGCAAAGTTTCCAACTAAGTATTGCCCCGGTTTCTGCTCTTGACGGTCCTTCACCTGCTCCCAGACGGTGCTCGATGAATGGTGACATTCACAAGGCTAGGCGGATATCCACCGAAATCAACGGTCCCCAGTTAACACCGCCTAGGTGGGTCTGCACAGATGATTTAGCCCATGAATTCTGAAGAACGACTCCTTAGGTTACGGTCGGCGACAACGTCGTCCATTGCCCCTCCGGTTGCTAGCCATGATGCTCAAGTTATGCAGGTGTTGACGACAGCCGCTCAACGAGTTGCTCAGGAGGCTCAGTCCCAGGTTATTGCATCGACGGCAACCAACGGGCATGTTCCGGAATTACAAGCACTCGCGAAACAACAACACGTCCTCACGGTTACGGCTCAAGCATTCGACCAAGAGGTGTCCGGACAACGGTCGGAGACACCACTGCAAACGAATGTCTTGGCGGTCGCTGCGCAACAGGTTGTATTACAGGCAGCACGACAGGTAGCCGCTGATCGATCGGCCGCCGTAGCTAGCCAGATATCCGCTGGCTTGCCGCCGCCGCCTCCCGCGGCGACACAAGTGACCGTGAACGAGGTGTCCGTGGCAACGCAGTCTGCCGTTGCACAGGCTGTCGAGATCACCGGGCCTCTATCCAGTGAAGTGGACGTGTTGATAACGGCCAGTTCGCTTCTTCAGCAGCAAACTCGCGCCCCTGTAAGTCCACCTGTACCTGTGCTTGATCCCACACAACGACTTGTGCCTGTGGATATTGTACGGCCCCGCTCAACGAGTATCACTTCCGCAGCACCCTTCCCCTTGAGTTTGACTAGTTCGACCAACACCGTCTCCTGCCGTTCCTTTACATGACTTCAATTCAATTAACACGTCACATGGTGTCATTGGTTTGGGATTTTTTTTTTTTTTCGTTTGTTTGTTACCTGTCAGGGCTTCTCCCTTTTGGTGGTTTTTCTCATCGAACATAGAATTAGCGCAATTTTTTTCATCTTCCCCGTCCATCAACTTGTGTAAGAAAAAAAGAAAAAAAATCATCGATTAAAGCATTATCTGTACCCATAGCAAATCCCAAGGACAAACTATACTCTTCAAGCTCCATCCACCTTGCGCTTGCACATGACACAGAATTGGTTGTCCGGCGGGTTGACAAACGTACAGGCAGGACAAGGTTTAGTAGGTTCATGCCCTTCGCCTTCGGAACTTGTACTGGTGTCAGCGGAGAAGCTTGCGTAAGCCGACGACGCTCCCAACAAGGTTCCGCCAAAACCCTTCTCCTCTCTACGCCGCTTGCTCGCACGCCCGTCCGGACTGTTTGAGAGGTGATCTTCGTTCTCGACTTCCTCTCGGAGGTCCAGGGTGTCGTTCATCAAGATCCCCAGTGATTCCACTGTAACCCCGTTGTCCTGCAATTCCTGGCCCTTGTAATACAGTCGTTGGCAGATGGTCGGGATCCTGAGTGATTCGTGCAACTAACCCAGGGAAAACTTTGGGAGCTAAATCAATGCGTCCACGGAGAGACGCACCTGAACTTTGATGTCCTTGACTGTCGTCAACTTGGATATCCTCAGCCGCGTGTTCTCCCGTCTGTCTCTGCCCTGACGAATACGTTTAGACTGCCTCGTTCCTCCGGTCGTTCGCAGTCCAGGCTCCTGTTTCGTGTGTTGGCTACCGCGTTGTATCTCGTCGTGTTCACCATCCGGAACAAGTTTCGAACTCAAGAATCGCACGGTGATGTCGGTGAGGTTATAATCCCGGCGCCTAATTCAATAGAATGGAACATGCTGTTAGAAAACAATACTTGTAAATAATGAATATGGTGCAAGGGCGGAACGATGACTGGGTTTTGAACGGAGCTCAACATGCGCCAACGTACCGTTTCAAACGACAGTCGTGACAGACGGCGGTGTCGTGTACAAATTTCGTATCCCATTCGCCCGCGGAAACTTCCACAAGTCTCTTCTCGACAGATACCGTGGGCCCACATTCATACCTATTGCGGCTTCACGTCAGTATGGAAACGTTTCGGAGTGGATCAGACCATTGAGGTGGGAAAGAATATCATGGGCGGTAGAGCGAAACCTACAGTTCATGCAGAATGAGCCATTCACTCATTTGGATGAGCGCAACATCGGCGTCCCAGTCATTTGGCGTGTTAGGGTCGAACACCAGTTGATCATGCTGGCAAAAGAGCGGCGATGTGTCGACTCTATCCGGACGGGGAATCTCTGCCGGTCGACTGAGCCACTTGCGCCATATTCGGACAAAGTCAGCCGGAAGGACAGCACATGGAACGTTCTCGAGTAAAAGGGTATTTCCTAATAATGCGTTATCATGCATGTGTCTCAATCGTGCCTGCCAGGGCGTGGACAATGAGCTCATAAAATGAAGGAAACAATCATGCCGGTTACATACGCACCTTCTCATCCTCCGCTTTTTTGCGCAGCTCCCGCTTGTCCTCCTTCGAGTTATGAATGTGAGCCTCACAAACGGCACAGGGCTCTTCATTGGTCGATAGCGGCATCCATTCAGGGAACAATTTCCTGAGGATCTCGCATGCCTGATCAGAAATAGCCACTTGTCAATGGCCACGCCTCACAACTATTCCTAATATGGTCGAACCCGCTACTTACTTGAGTGGATACGCTTCGACGGGCAGTTGACACGAGCGATAACCGACCATGTTCACAACGCACATGTCCATGAAACTCGGCAGAGTCGGGAGAAGGATCACCATGCAGCGGAACATGCATCCTTGGCTTCTGAGCTCTCCAGCCTACATATTCATGCGGGCGGGTGATTGTAACCATGAGCAGCGTGATCAGATGACTGAATTGACGGGAATACCTTTGAGCCAGACTTTGGAGATCCAGTATCCGGGCTCCCCTTGCTGCACATCACATATGTCATCAAACTGAGCAACTAATCGAGGGTGCTCGATCTGGTAAAACCGCTCTGTGATCATGAAGATGAGTTGCCATCGCTGGTCTCCGGCTATGCCACTCACCAATGAAGGACTCTCTGACGCAGATTTCACATACTTGGTGTGGACTACGCACAGGACCGATTTCCTCACGTAGACTGAGTTTCTCATACGCTCTCTGGATGAAGAAACTCCTGGAAAAGTACGCGAAGAGCGGGTATTTTAACTTACTCTCGACATGCGCTTCATGTTACCGGCCTTGTGTGGATGGAGCTCACCATGAACGCACAGGATGTCTGGAACAGGCAACACTTTGACTTCGACATCTTCGGCAACAGATTGAGAACACGATTTCTGCTCGGGCTTCACGAGTGGCTTTGTCAACCAACTTTCCAGTGCTTGCCGGCTAGCCACTACGGCATCCTAAAATGGATAGATCAGGGAGGCTGTCGATGACGTACCTTGATAGCTAGTCCACCTACCTCCTCGACCGACGCAACATGCCAAACGGTATATACGCTCCGTATCCATCCCCTCAATTCCGCGAACCGTTCCTTGACTTCCTTTTCCCTGAATTGAGATTGCTTCATTTCCATACATGTGTGGGAAATTAAAATAAAGGGACTGACTTTCGCAAGTAGAGTTCGCAGGTTTCGTCGTGCCTTGCATTCAGCATTTTAACCACGTCTCTCGCACGTTGGGGCGGTTCGAAGATCGTCGGGTCCGAAACGTTTTGGGGCTCGGCGTGGGGTCTAGATGCGCCATTAATGAAAGTGGAAGAAGCTTTGGGATCAAGGGTGCTCTCGGCGAGATTTGGGGTAGGTATGTGGCTGACGTTTGACAGCCCTTCTTCCTTCCGGGCATAGATGAGCATATAGGCATCCCTCGACGAGAACACTTCGCTATTTCGACAAAATCAAATAGGTGAGCAAACCGCATGTTTCCGCCTTCGCACGTTACGCACCTTTCTGGACCTTTAGCAGGCAAGGAAGGCTTGGCTTCCGCGGGGGCCGGTAACCTAAAAGATGTGAGGGACACAACCAAGATAAAATGGAAGATCTGATGATGATAAATGCATCACGTACAAAAGCTCATCGTCACTATCCTCGATCCTTTGCTTCTTCGCGGCACGGGCGCGGGGTTGACCTGTGCTCCTAACAGGGGAGAAACATAAGGGAATCAAACTATATGGAGGAAAAGATACGCACTTCTTATTAGCTCCAGTGTCCTTCAAGACATCCTCTACATCTTTCCCAGTATATCGTTTCTCTCCAAGAAATTTGATCTTCGTCACGACCTCGTCATCGAACTGGAACCATGTCTTCGAACTACAAACCATTAAGTCAGCAACTTTACAATGTGATCATCAGACTCACGCAGTGTCCAGTACCTGAGCCTCGTAATGTCCGTGGTAAGCACTTGGTCCTTTGTGTAGTAATACCCCCCTTAACTCGTAGATGTTCGATGCACTCCCTCTCTCTTCTCCATCACTTACATCCTTGTCTGCTATGAGGAACTTGGACATATCTAGAACCATGGGAAATAGTAAACTTTGCTTAGATTTCTTCCTCTCCATCGTGTCGAAATCGTAAACGAAACGAAGAAGTGAAAAGTGAAGCACTGGGGGAAGAGAACGTAACTCGGTATAACGAGTCGCCTCCTGAAGCGAAGCGCAGTTTGAGCAAGAATATCTAGTAAGTTCGAGATGTTACAAAATCATCCAACATAAGCAATAGGAGATCCCACTTGTTGTCGCCCGTGAGTCTCTCGTTCTGTAAGAGAGCAGCTATGCGATCTTCAAGTCTTGCGTTGTTCTAAAATGATGTTGGGTGAATTTTGGGAGAAGGGGGAAGAATCATCACCTCTATATTGATCTCGAGCTCCAGAAAATCAGATATGCGCTCGGACTTGCTGCGGCAATTATGGCAGAGGGTTCCGTACACTAATTCCCCTTGAAACTTATCACAGGTATGAGTGTCGCAGTGGTGCGAGAGATAAGATGACACACTTGATTGGATATGAGCGTTTGGAGAGAAGGGTTGAGCTGCTTTTGAAATTCATTGTCAAGATGAGACATGAAAAGCTTGCAAAACCTAGAGAGGTTGCTCAAGAAGAAATCGACTCTCGTGGAAAAAAACTAACTCTTGTGCGTCCTGCTGTTCAGATGTAGACAGTTTGAGGCTCTCCGCGAATTTGATTGGATTGTAGACATTTTGTGTGCTCTCCTGAAGAGCGGCAAATGTAACTTGGAGTTGGAATACAGGAGAGTCCTAAAGTTGAGTTAATCAGTTTCCAATTCAAGGGAGCAAGAAGCAACGAACTTCAAACCCGTCCTCGGTGTCGTGGGACGGCTGACACTGGTAGACCCCGCGCCGAAAGGCTAGATCACGGAACCATACCTCGAAACATCCATAAAGAGCAACATCAGGAACACCGTGAGAGCACATACTTGAAGGAAAGCATTTGCATAGCATGTTGCGCCAAGGTTCTAAGGAGCGCGGGTATGTATGGTTTACACAAAATGACGTGCAAAAGAAAAGAAGACGTACCTTCAAGCCAACGGGTAGTTCTGGGTCACGAGAGCTAAGGATCGGATTCAGACCCAGATCCGAAGCCTTAATAAACAGCTCCCTGGCTGCGTCTATGTGAAACACACGTCCTGGATTATTCCAAGCCCTATAGACGCGTCCGCAGGACTGCGGCTTACCTTCGTCCTCCCACTGATCCTGACCGAGGTAGTTTAAGCAGTTGGGGTTGTTTTTGCACACCTTCTTGTTACAAGGAAGTAGTTCATCATCAGAGACGACGATGACATCGCTCTCAAGTTCACCGTTGGCAACCTTGGTCTGGGATTCGCTAGGAGGCAAGGAGGAAGGCATGGTCGGCTTTGGCGCGTATTTATTGACGCAGAGAGGGTTCTTGTTCCGTTTAGAGAGGCCGCAAGTCATAAGACGGTGATCGAGGGCTATCTGAGAAGGGTCCGAGACCTCTGTGTCGACCCAGCCCCAGGTTGATGACTCGCCCCCTGCTAGCTTTGCACGTTTGAGCTGTTCGCCAGCAGCAAGGCCCGTCGGTGCAGGGGAAACTCTGCGTTTGCGCTTTGGGGGCATGGCAGAGCTCGTACACAATTCGCGGTTGGAGTCAAAGTGTGGGCTTGGAAGTCGCAAGAGAAAAGAAGTTGCGGAGGGGTCAATTGGTTCGTCTTCCGAATTCCGACCGCTCAGTACTAAACTACCCCGGACTCGACACGAACATGGACCAGATACGGTCTCTGTTCGGAAATTCAGGACAAAACGCGAACGTTGTTCGACTGCGGCGGCGGCGGAATATTGCTGCCCTGATTTACTGCCACCTCCCAAAGATCACGTTCGTCTCGGTGTCCACCTGCTCGCCTTGCGTTGACGAGTATTTCAGGACCGCTCTGCTCGTGGCTGGCTACATATGGATGGCTATCATTCCAATTCCATCTCTTTCTCAAGGAGTCTACATTGACGAAAATGCGCTGCAGCCAGCTCAGGTGCGTCCTGTGACATCAAATGCGTATACGCACCGAATTCGCGTCCAGGTCAACACCAACTGGAATCAGCAAAACGTACACCAGGCAGACTTGTATCTTCATCAGCTAGAACGTCTCCGTGACAGAAATGCTACGAGTGAGCAGTGAGATCGCCCGCGCTGCCTTGTTGATTACCTTGGTTCACTGACGCACTCAATAGAAGAGCAAACTTTATTCGCCAGGAATTCGCCAAGCTTGGTCTTGCGGCCGCAATTCAAAGTTACACGTTCGTGACGCCTTCCGGGGTGCGTATATGTCCTTTGGCTTGATGCATAGCGTCTCAGAGTTGTTGGCAGAACGTTTCCGGTGTGAATGCTTATGCCCTTATGAGCTCCCCTCGAGCCTCGGGCTCCGAAGCTATGGTCATTAGTGCCTCTTGGCTTAGCGAGGTTGGGGAAGAGCCACACAATCTGCGAGGCGTTGCGACTGTGATGGCACTTGCTGATTTCCTAAAGAGTGTGCCTATCCTCACCTTTCCACGAATCCCCATTGAACCTGTGCTAGATTACTCGCTCTGGGCAAAAGATATCATCTTTGTGATCGGTGATAACTATCTCGATGGCACGTATGCCTGGCTAAACGCCTACCATGGCACGATACCACAAAGTAAGATATACCTTTCTGGCGATATCTCGTTAACGTAGCCATTCAGATCTCGATACCGATCTCCTCGAGCTTACCTCAGGCGTCGTCTGGAATGCTCTCAACATTGATTACAGCGGTCACTCGTTTTCTCACCTTGGCGTGTTCTTTGGTTGGTTCTTTTGATTCACTTTGGAAAGCTGATTCAGTGTCACTCTAAACACAGAGGGCCTCAACGGCCGGCTCCCTAACCAAGACCTCATAAACTCGTTACGTCTTATCTCCCACTACACGGCTGGGGTTCCCGTCGTTTTATATGACCACCTTGAAGCGCATGAGGCACCGCAGAGAAGCTACCTAGCAAACGCCCCAGAGTTCATGAAACACAGCCCACAGCTCAGGGAGTTTGAATACCGGGTGAGGAATGTGAAACGGCATGTCAGCTGTCAAGCAAGGGGAAGACCCAGTGGGGCGCATGGGTTGTTTCACCAGTACGTTTCCAAAAAAATATCTGGAATGATTGCTTGAACTGTTTGTCGTAGGTTCCGCATTGATGCTGTCACTCTGTATGCTGTTCCAGCCGTTGGTCCCCATGGATTTTTTGCTCTTGGGAGGTTAGTTCTTGATGTCACGCCTTCTCCACAATCACACACTTTGTCAGAATAATCGAGTCAACCCTCCGTACATCGAATAACCTTTTAGAGCGCCTGCATGCATCCTTCTTTTTTTACCTCATGACAACTCCGGGGACTTTCATGAAGATCGGAATGTTCCTCCCAAGTGCTGTACTAGTAGGAGTTGCCATGATATTTTGGGGACTAGGGCAGTGGGTAGGGGCGGGTTGGGTGCAAGAGTTCTCTAACGGATTGCAGCAGCCAAAGGATGATGACCAGGTTGCGAATACGACCACCCCGACAGCTGTGGTTAAACCAATATGGCGACCCAGGCGACGCCCCGTGTTGCCCGCGATTGTCGCCATTCTCGTCACGCATGCCGTCGGTATACTAACACTCACCATGATTAATACCACATGGTTCTTTCAGTACCAAACCGTACGCGTACCCTTTACATCTCTCGTGCCCTCCTCACCATGTTGGCGTTTTTAGGTCTCCTCCTGGATCCTCCTCTTGGCCCTCAACCTCGTTCCCTATGCCCTGCTCGTGTTCATACCGTCTCACCCACCTTCATCGGCACCATTTTCGATGCTCCTCCAGTCCTTCAACCTCTGTATGGCATCAGTGGTCGTATCCATAACCTCCCTCCTTAACTTTTCTCTCGCCGCAACGCTCGCTGTCACTCTTGGCATTCCATTGATGTGTAGTCGTATCTCGTCCCGACCGTGTCAAGCTTCAACTTCACTCTTCAGTAGGCCTTTCCGGTTGGTAGTTTATATGGCGTACTGGCTACTCGCTTGGGGTTGGCTTCTATTGCCAACACAAGTCGAGAGAGCGGTGTGGAACTGGCAAGTGTTGGGTGTGTGGTTTGCACCATTTGTTTGCATTGTGTACGCCCCGCTTGTAATGCAGGCAGGGCTCGTTGGATTGTCTCAATCATAGGACAGATTTATGTCTACGGAATTCACGCCCAGAATCCAGCGATTGGAAATCGTCAAACTTGGGAATAAAAAGGTATATTGAGTGGATGGACTTAACCAATGTCCATGGCATTCGGATCGTCGGATCCAAACAAGTCAGCACTCTCCTGAGCAGCATTGTTCACGACCACCACCTCGTCCTGCGGGCCACCTTCAGCGTCCGTATCAGGGTCTTCAACGGCAATACCCTCTTTCTTCCGCCGTTGCCTTTCTCTTATCTCATCCCTTTGTGCTCGTTTCATCTCCAGATCAGCGGAAAGTTTCTTCAGTGCATCTTCAAAACGTTTCTAGAAACGATCTCTTAGTGTTTGTGTATACAAGAACATAAAGGACAGATACCTTGATGAGCGGGTTCGCAGAGATGGCAACTTCATGCTCCTTCTTCGCCACAGCAGCCTCCAAGTCTCTAATCTCTTCGTTCAATAGCTTTTTCTCTTGTGCTTCTTCCTCATCCTCGTCTTCATCACTGTCATCGTCCTCATCGTCATCGTCCTCGTCCTCTTCCTCGTCTCCTTCCCCTCCTCCCTCATCATCACCCAGTGCGAGGTCGAGTTCTGCAGCTAGTTCTTCGTCGATATCGCCTTCCGGCTCAGCTTCTTCGTCCTCTTCAGCATCTTCATCCGCCGCGTCAAGTCCAGGGACCAGATCCCCCGCCTCTGAGCCCTGAGGACCAGGTGTAGGCGCCTCGAGAGGTTCATCGCGCTCGATGAATTCAGAGTCCGAGAGATCCGGGTTGACATTGTCAAGAACCTCTAAAGGTAAGAGTGTAAGAAAGCCGTCGAAAAAAGAAAGTGCTCTCAGCTAACCAAACTTGACGTCGGAGGCGAGACTATCTGCTGCCAACAATCGTTCCACTTCCTCTTCGACGCTTTCAATCGTCTATGATATGCAGAATGAGTAAGATGTGTACGGCGGTTCTCTGTACGAACCCGTCTATTAACTCGTTTCCGGAACCGTCGCTTGCGTACGTGGTGCAAGGGAGGAGTGATGCCGTGTGGCCAGATGAATTCGTCAATGTTGACGTTCCTGTTGGCCGTGAACGCCTCTTCGCTCTGTATACGATCTCCAACGACCAACATCTGACATTGCGCTTTCTAGAACACGGCACGCATACACGGCAGAGAAAGACTCGCCTGACATATATCCGCAACCTTAAACATCTGCTTGTTATCGAGCGTCTTTTGGGCTTCAATGACGCACGGCAGATCGACCAACTTGAAAGAATACAGCGAGCTCCCGATATGAAGAATACCCCGTCGCGAGTCTACCATTCCTGTCAGCCTCGAGGTCACGTACACCCTGTTCAACGCACCCTTGAACTTGAACCAGACGTCGTTGCCGATCTCCCTCGCCTGGATCATCTTGCGCAGGCGCTCGGAGTCCTCCCCGGGGGGCATCCGGATAATAAACTGCTCCTCAAACGTCAGGTCCTCGTCGTCCGAGTCGAGCTCCCGGTCGTAGGGACCCAGAAAGGACATGCCCGGGGCCTGCGCTGCCGCGCGCTCGCTCAGCTTGAGCTTGAGCTTGGGCTGCGGTTTACCGGGCTTTCCAGAGGTGGAACGTGTGGCGCGCTCGGGTGCCTCTGGGGAACCGCGCAGACGGAGCGTGGTAGCCATGGCTAGCTCTGCGGCGGCTCGGAGTGGGCGTGAGCGTTGGGGGTGCTGGGGTGGCTGTGGATGGTTTACACCATTGGCAACCGATGAGGGGCCGGCGTGGTCCTCAACGTCGTCCACGACGATGAGGTCGTCATCTGTCATCACGAGCTCGTCGTCCTTTGCGTCGGGCGCGTCACCCTTTGCAGAGCGTGACAGGTGTCACACAAGAAATGTATACAAGATGTATTAGCTAGTCTTCCTCCTCGTCAGTCAATGACCTAGATTCATCCGTCAGCACGCTCTCTCCCTTCGTGCTGACATCCCCCGCATCGCCATCGCTTTCCGAGTTTATCATAGATTTGTCTAGGGAGAGGATAAACGTGAGACAATAAGCTGCGGCCGCTGCTAGCGCAGCCAGTGCAAAAACCATGGACCGTCTTCGGTATTGAATATCTTGTGGGTCAACTTGGGCAGGAGAAGCACCACGGAGTGGATAGGGAACGAGTGAGCTAAGCAAGGAACCGGATTCCGTGGAATGTTCACAAGGTGGTGTTTGTGCCAATCGAGCCTGTATGCGTCGTGCATGTGCAATCAGACCAGGACAAGACTCGAGCAGCTGTGTCTGAAGAACGGCGTCAGGGAAGGGAGGATCGACCATTAAGAGGATGTGTGCAGCCAAGTACACGTCGAGGCTCGTTGGACTAGGGCAGAAATGATTATAGGCTGTAGAAGCAAAACAAGGTGACTTGCCAATCTCCGAAAAAGAAATCTTTTCCTTCCAAGTGGTTTGTGTGTATTGCAAGCGCTGTCCTTGCTTTATCCAGAACCTGTAGGTGAGGTCAGCGGACGTTGTGCGTATTCGCAATACTCGTGCCTTTTCCCTCTCGAACGCACGCGCAAGGGTGACTTTGTAATCCTGCTTCTTCTTCCTGTCCTTGTCAAACAGGCTCCACTGCTCGTCTTCGGCGCTGGATACGCTCCAAAGTCCCGCGGCCTCAAGACGAGGTCTGTAAGACTCTCTTATACGACGAGCCACGTAGTATTTCTGCGGTACAGGCATCTCGCTCGCGAATGCGGGGTTGGTCAAACCCCAGAAATTGGCATCGATTCCATAGAACAAGTGGGACTGCGTTCAACCGGTGCGTGGCAAGACGTGGGTGAAATGATGGTTACTCACGAGAAGGTCGGACACGTGTGTTTCGATGTGGGCGTACAGTGCCACCTTTTGAGCTCTCTGTGAGCCAGTCAGAGATGCGTCGAGATCAGTTGCTCCCGACGCGCTGGACTTGGCGAGAGACGAGACAAAGGCGACTATGGAGGGGAAAGTCGAGACTGCATTGTGTGCGTGGGTCAAGAAAGGCAGTTGACCTGCACAACTCATAAGTCAGTGAGCGGGCCAAGGCCAAGGTGTGCTTACCGTTGGGAGAAATGTCGGGGTTAGTGCAAGGCACTACGGTGAATTTACCGGGGATGGTCAGTCGAAGATACAAGACGGCTGCGAGACACGTCGGGTCGAGCGAGTCGAGATTCCATTTGGCAGGCCAAACGTGCAGCGTGTACTCTGACATGAAAGACGGACACAACACCAACAAACAACGCGCTCATCTCCCATCGATACTAGTCAGGTAGATATACTAGACTTTGAGCCACAACCAAATGTCGTGAAATTGCTCCTGTCCATGTTCCGTTTGGCGCGTCTCCGACTCAGACTCAGACCACGCGTCTTGATTATCCCCGCAATGCCTCCAAGACGAAAAATCGCCTCAAAGCACGACAATTCAGACGGCCCCTCAGACGCAGAGAGCTCACAACCACTTGCGAAGAAAGCAAAGGAAACTGACAGTGCGAAGGCGCCCAACGGGCAGCCTACCAACCAGGTGTTGCCTGTCGACATTGTCTTTCCCCCCCGTACGCCGGGTACCCTGCGCCTTGTCACATGGAACGTATGCGGACTCGCCGCGTCACAAAGAAAGGTGCGTCTCCAGACGCGGCCCGCCACGCGCTAAAACGCGTCGCAGGGCTTCAAACATTACGTGGAGGCAGAGGATCCGGACATCCTCGTATTGACAGAGACAAAGGCGAGTGGTTTGACGCCTTTTTAACGTGTTTTTGATGCATAGCAGGTGAACAATGAACCAGTCGACCCCGTCATCACTGCTCGCTTTCCGTACCGCACCTGGGCTATTTCCGCGAAAAAGACATATAGTGCGTCCACATCTTTTGTGAGACGCGTGATTGAACCGCTTGGCTCTGGCTCTGTAGGCGGCACTGCGGTGCTCTCGAAAGTCAAGCCGATTTCGGTCACAAAGACTTTGCCAGGGCATCCGGATCCAGAACACGTCAAAGGGCGTCTCGCAACGCTCGAATTCGAGGGATGCTACGTCGTGTGTACATACGTGACAAACGCCGGTCAGGGCCTCAAGGTACTTTTGACTGCCCCTTGTGTCGTATTTACTAACAGTCTGCGTCGAAGACACTCAAGGAAAAGAACGTGTGGCACGAACATTTCACTGCTTATTTGCGCCATCTAGACAGAAAGAAACCCGTCATTTGGACGGGTGATATGAACGTCGCACCAACCGCCAAAGGTCGGTGCATAATCCATGCTGATTCACCCTCATCCGACACCTTTCAAGATCTCACAAATCCAGGCCCAAATTGGAATAAGACGCCTGGATACACGTTGGACGAAACTGAGGCATTCAAGAACATCCTCGATGCTCCCGATTCTCCTGATGGCACTCCCAAGTTTGTCGATGTTTGGAGAAATAGTCACCCAGATCTCCGGCATTACACCTATTTTTCTTACCGCTTCAACTGCCGTTTCAAAGGTATAGGCTGGAGATTGGACATGTGTAAGTTATGTTTGCACATAGAAGCTAGTTGGCTGATCCTGCTCGATACACCAGTCGTACTGAGTGAACGCATAGTTGAGAAGGTGAAGATGTGCGAGATTCGTAGTGAGATATACGGGGCATCTGATCACGTCCCGGTGGTCATGGAGATCGATAGTGAAGCCGTGACAGGCAAATAAGGGCTGGATGCCCTCAATATTCTCCAAACCGCACGTGTCCAGTCTCCTGTGCATGTGCCCTTGCGTCTTTCTCACCTTTGAGACCTTTGCCACATTGCTGCAGTGACGTGAACAATAATACCACTGTACACTTTGAATCATACTCACTTCGCACCTTAGATCGAATGTTGCAGTGTTCGTGAACGCTCTTCTCTCCCGCAAGATTGTTGCTAGCTTCTTGGCTGCTTCAAGAATAGGATCGGATGTATCTGCCGATACCTTGTTGTCTGCGTCAACATCAAGAACACATGTCGGTCAGAACGGCTCACGATAGGGAAAATGCTCTGATGCCATTCGTTTGGGGCGTCTTCCGCAGGAGCTAGGGTGGCAGCATCATAATGGATGCCAGAATACACTACAATGCACCTTTCAGGGTTCATCAGTCGATAACAAAACTATACAAGATCACACCAACCTGTCTCCAGTACCCCCGGCGGAGGGTGAGAAATGGTCGATGCGGCCGGTCTCGACGTCTATGGAAGCAATTTCGGTTTTAAAGTGTTTGGCCAATATACCGAGTTCGATGGCACCTCCCCATGTCGAGGGTTTCAAAATGGTCGCGATGTACTTGTCGCAAGGAGCTCTGTACCTTGTCAGTGAAGATCACCGCTCGAAAGGTCGGACATGCCCCAGAATCGCTTCGTTGTAGGTCACCATGTCTTGCTGGATGCCATCGGCGACGACTGGTCAGAGCACGGTCAAGTCTGGGCTCAATGAGTCATTCAGGACCTACTCTGCCGCATTTTTCGTGCTTTCGTCATGTCTTGTTCAAAGATGAGCGCTATCGAGGAGAACAGGCAAGAGTTATCATCGGGGACGACCTGGTCCAGGGGACATCAATACTCGGTACAGACACATGGTTTGACGTACTCTGTGCACGAGCACGCCCGAACTTGTCGGTACGCTGGCCGGGCCAGATTTCTGTGGTGCAGCAGGGGCCGGCGGGCGAAATGCGGGCGTCGGGGCGCTAGACGTGGCGGTGGGCGCCTTATGATTGACGATGATCTGTTCGCCAGCTTGGAGGCCCAAACTGGAGAGGGGCAGTTCTGGCACGAGGGTCAACGTCCGTGGAGGGTAGCCCGATCTGACTGTGCCAATGGTCTATCGAACGTATGCGACATGGGCGATCGAGCTTACTTTCTTGCTGGGAGGGGAGTATTTCGGATAACCTGAATATCTGCTGTTGGAGATCGTGCACGGTGAGTGCGTCGAGATCGAGCTGGAGAGTCGCGATGCCCTTTGGATGGCGCACACGGACTGGGGCCATCTTCACTCTGGTGGGTACAACACTGAGTCTATTACCATTAATAACAGACTACACCGCAATGGGCACCTCCTCAGCTTCCACTTCCTGCTCAGGTATCTGGGTAGGAACTCGGGCCTCTGATAACTTATCCACAGCCCCTGGACGTTCAGCAGCCCTTACCTTTTCCCTCTCAACCTCCTTCACCAACTCGTTCAACTCGTCCTCCAGCTCTGCTTCATCAATCTGGCCTGCTTCTGCGATAGCGATATCTCCACCAATCTTGATCGCTTCGTCAACCTCGCGTGCGTCGGCATTCGCTGCCGCCAACGCCTCCATCGTCTCGTCGATCTTGTCACGACGTAGAGATGGGTGACTGAGAATAGCCTGTAACGTAGCCGTCGATTTCTCATACGTTTTCATGATCTAGTTATCACTGAGCACTCGTTTGACCATCAATTACGATGTCTCTCTTACCTCGATATCACCCGCCGCGGTTTCGACGCTCATCAAGGTCGACTCCAGATTCTGTAGTGCACCTACTCGTTTGGTTAGCACCTCTTCTACGCTCTTCTTAAAACGAAGGTGCGCGAGTGCAATCGGCTTTTGCTGTTGTCGCAGAGCAGTGGAGATACGCTTGGTAGTCCTATTCATGTGTTGAATTAGCACCCTCGACGCAAGGAACAAGATATCTTACTCGTCCATCTTGTTATGCAAACGGTCCACTTGATCCTGCAAGTTCGCAACAGCAACCTTGAGTTCCAGAATGCCTCTGTCAATCGCAGTGATTTCCCGGTCATGATCGTCCGACACAAACTTGACCACCTGAACAAGTCTCGTCAACGTTTCCCAGCATGTCAGATAATCGAGAGACGCACATCCTCCTCCCGCACCAAGACTGCTCTATCCCTCTCCAGGTATCTCAGCAACACCCTGACGTCCGTCTCGCTCAACGACACCCCAGGGAGAAGTCTGCTGCCAAACGCCTTCCGAAAGGTGGCCACAGTATAGAGCCTATCCGCAAGACACATTCCGCCCAAAGACGCATCCACAGCATCGGCAGCCCGCTCGAGCAGCTTGAGCACGACATACTCCCCCTCAACCCGCTTCCACATCTCCGCCTCGCTATACGAGTCTTCCGTCCGAACGATCTCCAGTTGCTCCATCGCCCACCAGAGCGGTTTACCAACCAGAAAGGAGGCAATTCGATAGGGCAGCCAGCCGGGGTCGTACACGCTCTGCCGGGACGTCAAGAACGGCGTCAACGGGACAAACGCACGACTGTGCTCCAGTTCGGTCTTTACTAGTAAATTACCGTCAGAAGAAGAGGACGGGACGAAAAACGGGACACGCACGATGGTGGAAGCGAGGCCGAGTGGTTTCCCGACGCCGTCGTACCGGAGTGTGTCTACGATCGCGCGACGCGCGGTGAACACGAGTTTGTTGCTTTGGCCTTCGGGCACTGCATCTTTCGTGTGCTCCTGTTCCATGCTGGGGCTCTGCCAGCCACGAGAGACGAGTTCTTCGAGCGTCCGCTGCCACCAATCGACATATGCATGGTAGGACGTCGGATTGGAGTGTTTTTGCCGTGAAATGTCAGAATACAAAGATTGTAGGCGTGCCTTGGATGTAGAGGCGTAAGTAGAACATGAGGAGAGTTGAACGGGGCTGGAGGACATGACTGCAAGACGAGAACAGCCGACGCGTCGGTTTTGTGTGGGCCCTCATTATTGTTCTCAAAAATACATTCAAAGCCAACTAATTCTCTTTGAACCTTTCTACCCTTCAGTCAGGAGAACTTCTAGCGATAATAACCTTGTAGGCTACTCGGTTGGCCAGTTGGGGGTCTTCGCAGCAGGTTAGCAACAAAACACTAGCATACAGAGAGACATACAAAGGCCCTAAAGTGCAGCTTCGCCCCTGTGGTCTCAATAAGCCCCATCTCCTCTGAAGTGAGCTCTGGTATATTTTCAGTATCAATATATTCTCTGATGCGTTCGGCTTTGGACGACGTTCTGCCATGTAGATTATTGAGCACCTTTTGAATCGAAAGCTGGGTCGACCCACGTCACAACAATGGTGCCCTTTTGCTGCAACCACTTTTGGAGCACTTGGCCATCGGACACAGGCAATCCCCGAGTGGCCTCCAGGCGTACGCGGATTCGTTCGATGACTGGGTCGAGAGGACCGCCTTTGCCGTGTGTAATGGGCGATAGACCACCGTAGACGGCAGTCACGATGCCGAATTTTCGATGAACTGCGAGAGTGGATTCGAGAGCTTTCCACACATACGGATGACCCTCGACCTGGTTCAAGTCCTGTAAGGAGGGGATCGGGTCCTAAGAGCAATCACCCACCTGGTTCACGGCTGGGACAACGGTAGCGACCTCTAGGATTTCTCCGAGGTGATCCGCAGTAAAGTTGGAGACACCAATAGACTTGGCCAAGCCCGCCTTTTTGGCTTCCTCCATGCCTTTCCACACTTCCTTGAGCTTGCCTACATGATGCCTCGCTTGGTGGATCAAGTACAGATCCACGTGTGCTACTTGGAGCTTCTCCAAGGACTTCTCCAGCGCGCTCTTGGGGGTCTCACCTGGCTTCAAGATATATAACTTGGTGGTGATGTACAGTTCTGATCGTGGCTTTCCCGAGGCAATGATCCCAGCGCCTAGGGTCTCTTCGTTTTGGTACGCCTGTCCTCCATCCAGGTGAGTGAACCCGTTTTGGATGGCAACGGCGACAGCACTCGCAGCATCCTTGTAGAACAAAGCAGTACCGGTTCCAAAGGCAATCCAAGGAACACTATGCCCGTCATTCAGAGCTAGCTTAGAGACGGGCATTCTATGGAAAAAAAACTGGATGGGACGATGAACTGGGCTGTCAACAGCCGCCGTGCTTCACACCGTGAATGATATTAATACCGGTGTCCTAAGGTGACTACCTGAGGGCCGAGATTAGCATAGCATCAGCACATGGCATCCCACGACAGTGTGATTCTGATTACAAACAGAAGACTTGTGGATCAACATCGTGTCCAAGGACATCCGAGTATCCTCATGAAATGTCAGTGCAGAGAAACTGCTCCAGTTAACTTTGGATTCCATCGTCAACCCGTCTATAATTCCTCTAAAACCATCCACGCTTCGAAAGAACGCATCTTTCGAATACTTTCCGTCATTCAATTACGAAAATAGAGCGCAATAAACTCCCATCCACCGGCAATTCCTGTAGGTTGTTTCCCTCCTCGCACTTAGTGCCACTTGGTATGGAAGCTGATTAGTGACGAACACCTCGCAAACGGAAATAACCCACCAGGATATCTTTGTGCCCCTTGGCACCCGTAGTTTCAATGAGTTCCATCTCTGCTGGAGTGAGCTTTGGAACGTTCTCGGTGTCAAGGTATTCCCTGATACGCTCAGCCTTGGATGACGTACTGCCATAGACAATGGAGCACCTATTAAATTTGATACTAAAGTTTACTCACGTCACAACAATCACGCCTTTCTGTTCCAGCCATTTCTGTAGGACTTGACCCGCAGACACAGGCGATCCCCAAGTATTTTCCAAGCGTGCGCGGACTTGTTCGATGACTGGGTCGAGAGGACCACCTTTATCGCGTGTAATGGGAGATAGTCCACCGTAGACGGCAGTCACGATCTTGTATTTATCGTGGACCGCGAGAGCAGGCTCAAGATCTTTCCACACATACGGCTGACCGGAAACCTGTTTGAGTTCCAGTGAGAGACAGAATCGCAATTCTGAGAGGAACGCACCTGATTTACGGCGGGGACAATGGTAGCTACTTGAAGAATCTCCTCGAGATGATCTGCAGTAGCGTTTGAAACGCCGATAGACCTGGCCAATCCCTCTTTCTTGGTTTCCTCCATGCCCTTCCATACTTTCTTGAGTCTGCCCCCATGCCTGGACGGAAAATGAATCAAGTACAGATCCACGTAGGCCACCTTGAGTTTCTTTAGAGATTTCTCCAGCGCACTCTTGGGAGTTTCGCCTGGTCCCAAGGTATTTAACTTGGTTGTGACGTATAGTTCTGACCGTTGCTTTCCCGACGCGACGATCCCAGCGCCCAAGGTCTCCTCGTTCTGGTACAACTGTGCCCCGTCGAGATGTGTGAACCCACACTGGATGGCAAGAGCAACGGCTTTTGAGGCATCCTTGCCATAGAACGCAGTCCCTGTCCCAAAGGCCATCCAGGGAACATGGTGTCCGTCATTCAGAGCTAAAGTAGAGAGAGTCATTGGGTGTGATCAGCAAACGGCGAAATCGCGGTCAAGTATAAATACAAGAGGATGACATCAGACGGGGATCAAATTACTTGAACGTGGCCAGAATTAGCTTGTGTGGATAATAAGTTATTACATAGACAATATGGCGACCGAAATATCGGCCTGGTGGTCTGGTACACCCTAAGCGGACACACACGCCCCCCACAATATTTGGATTGAGCTCCCAAGCCAGGCTGCGCTGCTAGCGCGAGGGGCCCCGGATTGGCGGTCGGCCCCCTTGTCGAGTTCCCACGCCAGGCCGAGGTGGTGTTGAACGCGGCTCGGGTTGACTCCGGATATACCCCATACTACTAACACTCATCAGTGGAATACTTAGTGCTACCCAAGTACTAGCCGACAGTCCTGAGCAGTCCTGGGCGCTATGTTCCCTGATGAACATCCTTCAGCCGCGACACTCGCACTGGCGCATGCCCTGCCCTCGGTTGACCGTCTGTGGTGCCGGCTTTCTCGTTCGCAGCTTTTCGGATGTCATGGACAAATGCAGGGTCAAGGTAGAAATGTAACTCGAATATCTTCTTGGCACTAATACTGTATCAACAGACTCCGAACGGCTTGCTATCAATACTAACCTCGTATCCAGGAACTCACTTTGGGTACTGAGTCCCTATCCTTCCGCTTTATAAAATGCGCGAAGTTTGTATTGCCCAACTTGACGGTGCTCAGATGGTACGTTTCACTGGGAGTGACGAAATATCTTCGTTGTCTTTTGACACTGCTTGCCCCCACTATTGTTACATGAATGGCTGGCACCACCAGCTTGGCTGTTTAGACATTTTCAGAGAGCTTCGGCTCCTGTTCAAATTTGAAGTCAATCACATCCAGCTATTCAGGGAAGAGTATGACCTCCGTAACTGGTGTCCCTGATCGTTGCACAAGCGCCTTCCAGAGCTATCTGACTGATGATCAACCTGAGCTGAGCTCGGTGCTCTCGCCCGTAATTGGTCATGTCTCGAGGTCCTTCGATAGACAGGCAGGTTCGCAGAGTCTCCCAACGCAATCAACTAGGTTTATCGTCGCTCCTCGTGGCTTGCTCGAAGCTGCGCGGAATTGATTTGCCGTTTGGCGTACAGCAAGTGCCTTCTAAGGACGTGTATAAGCTGGACACAGGTTTGGATGCATGTCGACCTTTCGTCACCTTTCTATCATTTCAAGATCCCCCTTCCAAATCTGGAATTGATTGAAGTACTCCTGTTCAGATATTTGCCGAGTGTGCGGCACGCATCTGCAAAGTTTACGAGGTTGGATGCGCCACTCTGTGAAGAATATTGCGGATTGTGAAGGCGGGTGAATATGTGCTTGTTCAAGCAATACGACATGAGTGAATTGAGGGATGGCATGGTCTTGACACTAACAAATATTACTTTTTTGTTTGCAAATATCGTCAAGGCGGAGTCTATGTTAGGGCCTATCGGCGAATCGCAAGTTTGTTCAAGATTGTTCTTTCCCCTCCACATTAACCAATCGCCCCAATCATCTGGGAAAGTATGGAGGTTTCCTAGGTTTGTTCCATAAAATTTGTTCTCCGTTCTGGCCCGTAGATTCCCGGTGCTCCTCGGTTCTGGCATGCCTCGTACCCCCAAAGGCCCCAGGGAACACAAAACAATATATCCTGTGATGAGTGAAATCGTCAATGGACCGGATCCTACCGTAGGTCTGGGTTGTTTGCAACATGCTTGATGAACGCGACCATTCCTTGAACGGGGCGAGACCAGCCTCAGAAAACGCGCAACAGGAGGGCCCTTGTGGCCACCGTTGAGTCGTAGAATGATTGGACTTCGATGTAGACGCACATGCTTTGCCCTCCGCTTTTTGAGGGAAAGTCAACTTGCCTGACGTTTGAATCGTACGTATGATCCACTTGATAGTAATTGGCTGTCCCATTGCATATGCCTACACTCACACCTCTTATCGAATCACGTCATATCAGCGCCCAGTGTAGCCGAGTCATTCAGGGAACGTTCGAAAGTTTCATCAAGAGTTTGTCAATCGATGGCAACGATGATGCGCTGGACGCTCCGTTTCAAAAATATCTCACTGAAGACAATTCCATCATTTCAGACCTTACGTGGATGCGGTGGTTCTGTTGAATGAGCGAAGTACAGAATAACAAATTGAAGCTACCGGCTTGTACGAGTTCCCGCTCGCCTAGTGCAGGATAGAGAACTACCAGAAGGGGCGAGATGCGAGGCGGCCATGATCTGCCAGCATGAGATTGCGTACTTGTCATACAGCCTCGACTGCGTAAATTGTAGCATGCGCACATCCCCTGACTGAAGGTGGAATATTTATGTTATCAGTGACGAAATACGAATCATTTCTGCTCTATTTGATCAGTGCATGCCTCTATCGCGGTATAGAAACTCAACGCAGAATCACATTATGTAGAAGAGCTGTGGAGAAACTTGAAGAACTCACTTTCATACGGAGCGCTGGTACTGTGCATACCTTGTCACCGCATCGACTGGTCAATCGATTCACTCCGTTGCAACATTGCGTTGCCTGACGACCAATTAAGGACAAGTCCATGACAAAGGGAAAAGACTCACAAGCTATCTCATGTTGTCCGCCCCTGTAGTTTCAACCAATTCCATCTCCTCTGCCGTGAGCTCGGGTACGTTCTCAGTGTCGATGTATTCTCTGATACGTTTGACCTTGGATGACGTGCTGTCACAGATCATTAGAAGGCCATTGAAATTTGCCACAGTTCCCCTCACGTTACGACAATCGCTCCCTTCTGTTGTAGCCATTTCTGAAGGACCTGACCTTCGGAGACCGGTGACCCCCAAGTAGTTTCCAAGCGTATGCGGATTTGTTCGATAACCGGGTCGAGGGGACCACCCTTGTGACGCGTAAGAGGTGACAGACTCCCGTAGGCAGCAGTCACGATGTCATATTCTTCGTGGACTGCGAGGGTGGGCTCAAGGGATTTCCACACATACGGGTGAGCCTCGACCTATTCAAAGTCCACTAAGAACTTGTTACATTGCAGATCTAATGAACCACCACTCGCCTGGTTCACAGCCGGGATAACGGTGGCCACTTCAAGGACTTCCTCGAGGTGATCGGCGGTAAAGTTTGAGACACCGATGGACTTGGTTAAGCCCGCCC